>JAVJIF010010437.1:0-156203 GCA_038442645.1 Agave tequilana | reverse complement strand
ATGCTCACCACACAAGTGTACATGCATGTGTTGTTTCTTTCTTCTTGTCATATGGCTCACCGTGCATATACATGTATGATTTTCCATTTTTATCCCATATGATTGTTTCCTGTTACTGATATGGATATTCCCGTTACTGGACATGAGAGCTGTTGATATGCGATATGTGAAATCCCACATCGATTGTGATATTGTTCCCGTTATATTGTTCCCGCTATATTGTTCCCGTTTCCTGTTATATTGTTCTATGCTATCAACAGAGCTCTGGTCAGTTATCATGTTACCCGTATCATGTACTGTATGTGTTCTTGTTACAGTGTTACTTAACATATCATATCATAAAGCTAACTTGGGTATGGGGGAAACTTGACGGTTGATTAAATCTTATCGGGTGATGTACTGGATCCATATTGTTCTCCCACTGCAGGGGACGGTAGTGCTACCTACCAATTGCTCCATGAGCTCTCGTTACTTGTTTCATGCTCCCCTCTTAGCGGAGGGCCCTGGTCTTAGCAGCCAGGGGTTTGTTTAAGGCCGTGATCCCGGGTATGCACGGATACACCTACCCGATAAGAGCTCCTCGATCATGGGTTTCCAATTAACATAATAAAACAGTATACACAATAGTGACGTCGGGAACACTTGTTACTTGGTCACTCTCTCGTTTGGATAATGGTACCCGTAGGCCATGTCCGGATGGGTTCGACTGGAGTGCGGGCTCCAGTATGAACTGCCAGTGGTATGGGACACTGAAGAGATTGATTAAAATACCGGGTGGTACTGATTGCTACTATTGTATAAATAACATAACTTGCCTGATACATGTATATATTGTTTAGTTGTACTTGTTATTGTCCCTGCTCATGTATTCGCTATCATGCGCCATGTATGCATTGTTACTTTACCTGTTTTATGCTACATTTTCTGAGGTGACATACTGCTCATGTCCATGTATACTTTGCATTGCTTATATTCTGTTTTACATTGTCTATCTGCTCACTATGCACAACACAGTAGGATGGTTATATTGCATATGCCATCTGCATGTTCACTTCTATCATGTCACCACTAGCATGTTCCTTTCTATCACGTCACCACTAGGCAACAGTACTTATTATATACACTGAATACGACTATAGACATGACCCGATGATAACCGGTTAGGTAGTGATGGTATTAAAAGATAACATGTCTATATATGTCTACTGCTTCTTATATACTTATTATATAGTATCACTATTCCAACATCATGTATTATATATTAGTATCGTGTTTGTATTACTATAATATCTATTACTACCTCCTCCTTCATTTTACCACTCACTGGGTCGCTTTCTGACGACCCTGGGTTTGCGTGCCCAGGTTGGAGATCCGAGTTATCGTTCGGGCCGCTAGTTCATTGGGTTCACATAGAAGACTTTACCATCGGGATTCCTTTATAGGTATCTATGTGCTTTGTTCCTGTTATCTCCTTTATTCATGTCTTCCTATCTGCTATGATCACTAACCCCTTTCTGCAGGTATTCTTGTACTTACTTTCTGCTGGAACTCTTGTGTATATGAAGCTATGTCCTGTACTGAGGCTTAATGTACGCGTGAGGTTGTTTTCACCTCGCGTATGTACGTCGCCATAACGTCCCCGTACCTGCGGGATCGGGGCGTTACAGTTCTCTACCAAATAATATGGCTCTCCCACCAACTTCATTCGGGCATAGATGCACTTTTGCTCAGATATCAGAGAAAAATAATTGAAGAAAATTTCTAAATTGCTCTCCCAGTCTTCATAACCGTAGCGATTATAAAACCCCTGAAAAGTCGGGAGAGCCGCATACATTTTCCGTTCAACTTCCTCTGGATAGCCATTAGTATGAATGTATCGACTACAAAAATAAAAGCCCATAAGGAAATTTCAGTGTATAAGCTCAGAAATTACTTAAGAATCTCAAAGGCTCGAACTGGGCCCAAATTGGACTAAAAACGAGTCTCAAAACGCTGCTAGACTGCTGCAGGATCTGTAGCGACACCAAACAGGGATTGTGAAGATCGTCTCTGTTGCTTGAATACTGCGAAATCTCTTCAATAGCTCCGGAACTCTGTCATGAATCAAACGCTTCGAACAGAGCTCGAAACGGACTCCGAACGAGCGAGTTTTGGGTTTACGAGTAGATGAATAGTAATCAACACGTGAACAATAATCGGGCGGTTATTGTTCACGTGAACAGTAATCGGGTGGTTATTGTTCACTGAACAGTAATTGGATAGTATATTTTTCCCAAATCTAGGGTTTTTTTTCTTTTAGATTTTCAAGAACTAGGATTTTGGGAATTTATGAAAGTTTTGGTGGAGGAAAATTTTTTTTGTGGAAGCTAGGATTTTGTGGAAGAGAGAACAAGAGCAGGATTTAGCTCTGATATCAAAATGATAGGGGATGAACCCTAAGAAATCTCAACCTAGGGTTTATCTCTCAAGATAGGGTTTGAAAATCTCTCCCTTGGGCATCTCACCCGAAGCACACATGCTACTCAAAATGTTCAAACGACAATTTTTATAATCAATCATTAACTGAAAAAATAATGGTAGTCTCAGCCTTATATAAGCCTACAAAAAAAGATAATTTTCACCACAACCGATGTGGGATAAAACCAACCAACAATAATAATCAAATAAAATAAACCAACAATTAATCAAACAAATTCTACTAGATGTCCCCATCAACAATGCTGCAATCAACAATAATAGAGGAAGACGAAGGCAAAAAAAGTGGCCCGGCATTAGGCCTGTGCTACATGAGCGCAATCCAACACAGGCTCAATGATAACGTGAAAGTGACGATCAACGGAAAAATTTGAGAGGCTCTGGTATCAGAACTTGAAAGGAAAAGATTGAGAGAGATTCTTAAGTCCTATCTTCATACTCTTATATAAGTAACACAAACTCATAATATGAGTAAGACTTCTAATACATAGAAAAATATGACTCCTAATTAGATTAGGACTTCTAATATATAAAGTAATATGACTCTTAATTAGGTAATTATAGAATTCCTAATACGTACAAAATATGACTCCTAATTAAGTAACTAAAATCTAACAAAGAGTTTAACTCTTCCCTTCAAGCTGGAGAATAGATATTAATCATGCCCAGCTTGTTAAAAAGACTAGGTAAAGCCTTTCTAAACAAAGCTTTTCTAAACTGAGAAACAAATAAATAATAAATTACTAATCTGCTATTTACTGTTGAATCATTGATGTCGATGCTGAAGTTTTCAATTAAAATAGTTATGCACGAACACTGTATGAAAAATTTCCTTGAATATAGTAGGATTTTAGAGTTTCAAATTCAGTGGAAGAAGGAGGTTTTGAGAGATCCCCAAACTCAGTAAAGACTGAAATTTTGAGAGATCCTCAAACTCAGTCGAGGAAACACAAAGAAAAAACAACAGACTTCACCCATAAAAATTTCTTCTCTTGACTTTGGCAATAGTAATATAATTTTTCATGAGACACGAACATCTTTGATCCTAACACTCAGAAAGTACCAAACAGAAGACGAATAAGATGAGGACAATGAAAACGCTTGTTGCAGTAGAACTAACAATGAAGAAACTTGCAACAACATAAGTAGTTAGCAGCACTATTAAATAAGTTAATAGCAAAAGAAGAAATGAGTAGCCGCAACAGGAAAAATAAGTAGGAATAGACAATAGAAACATGTAGATATTGTTGATTAGCTGATAGTACAATAAGAACATGTAGCAACAATAATAGATGAGCACACTACTGCAGTTGGCAGTAACAGAGAAAGACAAGGGCAAAAAGGTGGTCTGACGCTAGGCATGTCTACATGAGCGCGCGGCCCAGTAAGACTCGAGGATAGCGTGAAACAATGATCAGAAAAAATTAAGAGGCTCTGATACCATATCAGAATTTAGAGAAAAAGATATAAGAGAGATTCTTTGTCCTTTCTCTATTTTTATTTATAAGCAAATACAATTACAACTATAATATTAGCAGGACTCCTAATATATAAAGATTATGTCTTAATTAAGTAACTACTAACTAGAGAACTCCTAATACATAAAACAATATGACTCCTAACTAGATAATTATAAGACTCCTAATACATAAAGCAATATGACTCCTAATTAGGCAACTATTTAATCAAAGAGTTCAACAATATGAAAACACTTCCATCTTTATCAACAATCAGTCATGCTCCCTAACCTTGCCATCAACCTTGTCGTAAGAATCAGTGGATCATCATCTTGTTTCAACTACTTTTCTTACTAAATTAGACCCATGTTGAGGGGCTGTCCTTTATCATCTTTGCTGCTAGAAACAAAATCATCAACTCCAAAGCGAGGAATTGAACCTCAGCCCGCTTGATACACTGGCTCAAAGAAGTTGCCCCTTGTGAATTCAATAATGTCAAATCTGACAGTTGAAGAATTAGTCGATTGTGGTAGAGCACATTTGAGTTCATAATCTCGACATGTACCCTACTTGCATCATAATTGCATCGCTTCTTTGGGATTTGTCTACAAAGCTTGACATTTTTTCTTCTTTTTCAATAAGGATATCGTGTTTTTCCTTTGTATTCTTTTTAGGGAGGGATTTCATGTAGCACTGTAATATCCATGTTTAATGATACATAAATTAAAATTAAATAAAAATCTCGATAATAAATGCCATAATAATAATAATAATAATAAAGAGTCATAAATTTTGAATGTATAATGATTTAATAAAATAAAATTACAAATAATAATTGTATCTCAAAAATAAATATCTAGTAATAATTAGAATAGTGAATTAGAATTTTAATAACAATAATCTATTTTTAACAATTATGGTAAGTAATAATAGTAATAATAATAATGAATCACAATAAATTAAAATAAAATAACAATTTATACTCATAATAATTAACATTGTAATATCACACACACACACATTTAGTAATAATAATAAGCCCAATTTCCTTCTTTTCCTTTTTCTTTCTCTTTTCATCTTCTCAAGCCCAACAACCCACACTCTCACTCTCTCACACTTTCTTTCTCTTTTTATTTTCTTTTTCTCTTTTCATTTAGTCCAGTTCAGAACCCAACATACAGCCCAACCCATCTAACCCTATTAATATTCCTCATATCCTACCTTACTCAAAACCCAACTTAAACCAAATCCTAACAGCCACCGCCATCCATTCTTCTTCCTCTCCTCTCTGTTCTCGCCAGCACACCATCACCAGCTATCGCTCACAACCACCGCCCGCTCCGTGTCCCCTCGCCTCTTCGCATCGCCCACACCAGCCACTACTGCTTTGGCCTGCAGCCCAAGCACGCGACCTCCCCCTCAACCACGCCCTAAACCTCCACCCACGCACGATTGTTGTGTCCTTGTCGCATCCCCCTCCTACTGCAACCCACCGCCACCTGCACACCGCCCTTCCTCTCTCCATCGTAGTTATTGCCGTGCCTATCTTCCTCTTGCTCTGTAACCAACTAGGCAGCACCGCCGCCAAGCGTGACCCATGCGCAGCTGCTCCACTCCATGAACCGAGACCCATGCATCCATCGACACCCTTCTCCCCGCACACGACGCCGACCGCCCCACCTCTTCCTTTCCCACCACCACCACCACCTCTTCCCACTGCAAACCGCCACCTCTAGCACCTCTCTCACCCTCTCCCTGCTCTTTTCTCCCTTTTTTCTTTCTTATTGGATCCACACCCAACACTCAAAACCGACCCGATAACAACTTGAACCCGCATTAACAACTAAAAGAAAGGTAAAATTAATTTCAAACCCCTGATATCTAAATTTAATTTATTTTAGATCCTTAAAAATTATATATAACCCCTTAAATATATTGTAGATATTACAAAATAAACCCTGGTTTCTTTTCGGGCGATATCTCGACCACAAGACTCCAATTCACGCGATTCTAGAAGCGTTGGATCCGGGTAGACCAGAGCCACGCATCCGCAGTAAAACTCGGTGAGTGTTTATTTTCTTTGTACTGTTATTGATTTATTTTATTAGTGAGTATTGCTAACTCACTCCAAATAATGGATATTTATAAGATAAATTAATTTATCTGACTAATGAATTTGTTTAGTGTTTAATTGCATATTCAAATTCCTAACATGTAAAAGTATTTAGAATAATTTTACTACTTTGCTACTACAACACGTCTGAACTTATAATTGTTAGGGGACCGGTTGTGAGATTACTTAAGTTATTGATGTTATAGTTATTATTGAAGAAATGTTAACGTTGAGATTTGAGGCAATGCTATCATTTGATTGAATGTCTGTGTTTGATCGTTAAATCCCATTCATCCAAGAGGAATGCAATAGATTATAAAAAAAAATTTTTATTGTAGGAGAGTTTAAATATTTATAGATATTGGATTAGATATACCGTTGATGTTTAATGCATGTGGACTCAATATTTTGTCATTGAGATGTGGGTATTTCACTTTATCGAATTTTAATATTATTTGATTTATTGGACCAGTTGATGCTCAGATTGGATAGTTTACTTTTATTGGAGTGGAATTGACTTAGAGGTAGTGATGCGTATAGACTGGATTAGTATGAATTAGTGGATTGTGCGGATATACAATTGATTCATTGCCTTGATCTTTGATTGTGCGGTTGAGCATGATTGAAATGGGGTGACTGATAATTTTGATCGAATTAAGAAATGAGAATTTGAGTAGATATAGCTAGAAATTGTACTTCATTATGTTGAGTCATGAACATGTTGGCAAATTTAGGTTTAGAGTAAATTGATAGAAGTAAGAGTTGGTTTCTCTGATCATTGATAGCGAATTTGTAAATCAATTATTGATTATTGAACTTGGAGTTGGTTTCTCTGATCATTGATAGCGAATTTGTTACCTTGATGTTAGCTCTGTATATTAACTTATTGGAGTAGAGTTTGTCCTGAAATTTATATATTTTTATATGGAATCTTGACTAGTTTGCTGGATGAGATTGTAAATGGTTGGATATTGATTTTTTTGCACGAGAATATCCTACTCTTAAATTCGATGTATAGCATGAGTTGATTTTGGATTATTGGTTGTAAGAGTTTCGGATTCACCCACTTATTAGTTTGGTCAAAACATTACTGATCCCTTTCTGATGTTTAGTACTAGATATAGAGACATTCTAGATTCCATGTTAATTAAGAAAGTTTCACTCTTTACTAATGTTTTTAATCTTGATCTCCTTGATTTAGTATGATCTACATACTTTGAAATTGATAATGTATAGCACTTTGGATTATAGTAGCATTATAGAGAGACTCACCATTGTTTTACTGAGAAGAATATATCTTGGATGGGATGTACCGACCTCAATAATTCTTTTATATTCTCTGAATGTCACTTTTACTTGTTTTATTGATCATAAGCATATTGGGAAATCAATACATGTCATGTTAATAACATAATTTATGTTACCAAAATTACTGAGAGAATATTGTTATTCTGTAACACCATTGTACGACCATACTGCTTATACTATTTATATTGTCATCGTTACTGTTACTGTATTATCTCAGTAATCTAAGTAACATGAATATTGATTAAATCTTAGTAATCTAAATAATAATGTATTAAATAACTTACACCAGGATTGAAAAAATTAATAGGGGAGATATCATCTATATTTTGGATCTAGGATACAAGTTACGCAACCGAAAGAAGGTTTCCCTGCAGGGTTCCCAGGAGATGACTGACATCCCATCTGATACTATTACTGTTACTGCTAGTAGTAACTAAGGCCATGGTCAAGGTATGTACGAGACTCACTTAAAACACAGACATGTGTGGTAGCGTAGTATGCGATGCGTTTGTTGCAGGTGAAAATTTGAGTTCACCAACATAATTAATAATAAGAGATCTTCAATTATGTACCTAAATTAACATATTCCACTTATGATATATATTCTATGATAGACACCTGATATATACATGCTATGATAGACACATGACTGTACATATGACTTTATCATCGATTGTCCTCATCATAATTATTATGTTCTAAATGCTATTTATAATGTATCGGCTGCTATCATATTATATTATTGTATACTGCTTCCTCATTTTACACTCGCTGGGAGTTTTCTGACTCATCAGGATTTGCATGTCTAGGTCTAGGTATATTTCATTTTGCTGATCAGGTATTTGGAGTGAATCATACGCACTACGAGGAGTTTGGAGTTTCCCTTTGCTTGATCATCCATATTTTTAGTATTATTCATACATTCCTCTTATGTTGATTGATTCTATTTCGATTATTCATAGAATAATTATCCTTGTGTTAGAAATTTATGTCATGTTATAGTGTCTTTATTGTTTTCACAGATAATTGATATAGCTTGTTCATGTTACATTAGGCTAGCTATATACGTGGGATATTCTCCTCGCGTATTTACGTCACTGACTCTCGTCGCGTCTCCGCTCCAGCAGGCATGACAAACATCCAATCTCAAATTATTAACAATTTATAAATTAAATTAATAATAATATTAAAAAAATACAGCCCAAGCCCAGGCCCACTATCTTATTTAGCTCCTCCTTTCTCTGGCCTACACCATGTCCTGCCTAATTCCTAAATCCTTCACAAAAAAATAAAATAGAACAAATATATGTTTACACTTTATAGTATGAATCAAACTCTAATTGCCAGCTAGAGAATCAAGCACCTTGACCATCATGCCGCTTTGACATGTATCATACAAGGCAAGAATTTATTATTAAAACAGATCTGAAACCCCTCGTCTTCTCAAAAATTAGCAGTTCTCCTCATTTAATTTAAGAATTTATTGGCTAATAAATCACTTAACACTAATGTGATCTTCTCTTCCTCTCCATAACTTCTCTCCTCTCTTCTTATATTCTCTCCTCTTTCACCCTCCTGCAACCCAAGCCCTGCTCTCTCTCTCTCTCTCTCTCTTCCCCCTTCCCACGCTATTGTCACTTATCCTCCTCACCATCGGCTAATACCGCGCCACCGCCGCCTGACGAGCACCACCGCCAACACCTTCTCCTCCTTCCCGAGCCGCAAGGTCTTCACTTCCCACCGTTTTCTTCTCCTTTCCAACTAAACCCATCAACACCTTTCTTCCCGCGCATCCTCCGGCCTCTGCACGCGAGCACAACCACCATCACTCTCCTCATGCCGCCGCGACGCGCGCGCTGCCAACCCTGTCACAACCAGAGTGCCGCCTCACTTTCTCCTTTTCCCTATTGCCCCGCCGCTTTGCTACTCCCGCAACAGCCCTAGCCGCCCGCAACAATCGCCTTGCTCCCCCTGCCTTGCAGCCTGCAGCGCCGCCACTAACACCGCCCGAGCCGCGGAAACCCCGAGCTTACCGCACTGCCTTCTCCCTTTCTTGTTGCAACTCCCCATGCAAACCCAATAACCCAAACCAACCCACTTTTAAAGAAATTCAAACCCAACGGTTTCCACAACTCAAACCCGCATCCACATTTCCTTAATACAGCCAACCCAAACCCCATAACAACCTGACCCGATAACAATACAATCTGATCCATCTCTTAAGCTACCTGATCTATCTTAATAGACCCGATCCAATCGTAAACCCGAATCCATTTTAGTTAGTTAGAGACAAACATGCAATCATCTTTCTTGTTTCGACCCCCGTCAGTGAAGTCCAGACCCATTAAGCACCGATTTCATGTTCAGGTCGTTTCTCAGTCATCTGGTCTCCGATTCGTGCGATTCTGAAGACATTGAAATTGTAACAGCGAGTGCTACATAACTGTGGGCATCACATGGTCATTAAGGTCAGATCTTATCCCCAATTTTCAAAATAATTTACCAATTCTAAAAGTTTTCTAAATTTAATTAATTGATTGTAGATTTCTGAATTCCCGTTAATTCAATATTCAGTTCGATGGCAAACCCAGGTGAGTGTTTTTAACTCTTTTAAATAAATTACTTTTATTGTGAGCGCTTTTATTTCTATTATTAAATGATTATTTATTGAATTTATTTTTCTATTTAATTAATATTTATTTATTGCATAATTAATTTTCTAGCATGATAAAAAAATTACATTTTTCCATATTAATGTTGTACATTTTCTCTAAAATTATTCATATTGTACATGCATGAGATTGGTGTGCATATATGTCATGTAAATAATTAGTGATTTTCTAGAAATGGAATTATTGGAATTATTAATTGTTCGTACTTAGGAAAATGATTAAAAATAACCAAAAATACTAAAAATTCCAGAAAAATCCAATTATTACTTCTGAACATTTTGGTGATATTTTTGGAATACTGAATCAACTATACATGACTACTACATGACATCAAAACAGTTAATGTTACCAAAAATTTCTAGGAGAATATTGATATATTGTTCAACTGTGATACTGATATCTTGTTGGCACTGTTGATATTGTCACCATTATTGTCATCGTATTATTCTAGTAATCTAAGTAACATTAATCTTAGTAACAATAGCACTAAACAATTTACACCGGAGTGGGAAAATTGACAAGGGAGACAATATCGGTATTTTAGGTGGACCTAGGATACATGTTGTGTAATGAAAAGAGGGTTCCACCACAGGTTCCAGGGGATGACTGACATCTTGTCAGTTTATACTATTTATATACTGAGTACTTAGTGATACATCCTGCTTCAGCGCCAGAGGTTGGGCCGTAGTTTCGGGTATGCACGAACCCACCTAAAACACAAACCATGTCTCTACCAATCAATTTCAAATAGCATAGGGCCCCAATTGACACGTGTAGTAGGCGTAGGAGGGGGTACATTTTACTGCATGTGACAATGGGTATTAGCTAACATAAACAAAAAAAATAAACCTTCCACAAGACATTATAAATTAAAGTGTGCTTGCTTGTATACTTATGCCATGTTAGACACTTGATTTGACACATGATCCTATTGCAGACTGTTCTCACTATCTTTTTTTTATATCTTGCATGTTATTGTATTTATAATATATCAACTCTTATTTATTATATATTATATTGCCCTCACATTTTATCACTCACTAGGTTGCTTTCTGATTACTCTGATTTTACATTCTCAGATATAAATTCAGAGACTCCACAGGATCAAGAGTATTTTTAACGTCTTGCCGAGTTTCAGTAGAGGACCAGCTTTTATTTCCAGCTTGTAAGAATTTCTTGTTTTCTTTGTTTTTGTTTTCTTTCAATGTAAAAATGAGTAAGACTCTTGTAATACTTCTGCACTTGTGTAATAAAGTTGGACATGTTATTGTGTTGTGTTCAAATTCCTTGCACCGAGGCTTAGCGTATTTTGAAAAAAATATGTCGTCGGCTCTCATCGCGTATCCGCAATAGTGTATTTTGAATAGCGGTACGTGACAGAATTTTCTTGATATTAGAGTCAGGTTACACCAAAATAATGGGTAACCAGCCAGGTTTACACTAAAATTTTGGGTAACCACCTAGGTTATTAGTCAGGCTCTTACCAATGGTACTATCAAGTTATCAGATTAATAAGAATTAATCTGGATCTGGATTTTGGAATGCCAGCAACAAGTACAAGAGCATATTCTTTGAAAATGTATCCCTTTTAAATCTTAAAATTTTTCCGATTCCAATTTTGTCCGCAGTGATATTTTTCCCGATTCCAAAAAATTTCTTCCCAGTCTCTATATATTTCCTCCTGATTCCAATTCTCTTCCCAATTCCATTTTCCCAATTTTGATTTGTGAGGTAGTCACTATTTCCCAAAGTCGGTGAAATCATAGTGCACAACAGAAGCATAGTGAACCTTTGGATAGACGTTCTCTGAGAGAAGCAATGTGAAAGAGAGAAGACGTTATCTGTGACTGTCACCCTCATCTATTTCCTTGATTGGTAGTTTCTCCTTCCAGAATTTAAATTTCGAGGATGAAATTTTCTTATTAGATGGGTAGATATAATATCCATATTTAATGATACATAAATTAAAATTAGATAAAAATCTCGATAATAAACGCCATGATAATAATAATAATTAAGAGTCATAAATTTTGAATATATAATGATTTAATAAAATAAAATTATAAATAATAATTGTATCTCAAAAATAAATATCAAGTAATAATAAGAATAGTGAAAAGAAATTTTAATAACAATAATCTATTTGTAACAATTATGGTAAGTAATAATGGTTATAATAATAATGAATCACATAATAAATAAATAATAAATAACAATTAATATTAAATAATAATTAACATCCAATCTTAAATTATGTAACAATTTATAAATCAAATAATAATTATATTAAAAAATACAGCCCAAGCCCAGGCCCGCTATCTTATTTATCTCGTCATTTTCTCTAGCCTACTCCCAAGCCCGACACAATTCCTAAATCCTTCACAAAAAAATAAAATAGAACAAAAAATATATATATATATATTATATTATATATATATATATATATATGAATTGAACTCTGATCGCCAGATATAGAGAATCAAGCACCTCGACCATCATGCCACTTTGGTTGTATCATACAAGGCAAGAATTTATTATTTAAACATAGGTCTGAAATCCCTTATCTTCTCCAAAATCAACAGTTCTACCTATTTAATTTAAGAATTTATTTGGCTAATAAATCACTTAATTAAAACTAATGTGATCTTCTCTTCCTCTCCCGCAACTCCTCTCCTCTCTCCTCATATTCTCTCTTCTTCTCTCTTTCACCCACCTGCAACCCAAACTTGAGCCTCTCTCTCTCTCTCTCTCTCTCTCTCTCTCTCTCCCCCCCCCCCACGCAAAATCATCGCTGGCAAATAAATCACTCAAAGTTTTTGGGTTTCCATCTTCTAGTCCTTTTATTCAGATTATGATTTTGCCACATTTGCCTTTTCATTTTGTTCAACGTTCTGATCAATTGCACCATAATGGCTGTGTTCAATCTACTCAAAATAAAGAAATAAAGCTGGATTCATTTATTTTTACTACAGGGTGTCCTTTTGTTGATCATTATTAATTAATCAAGTTTTATTCATGTACTAGACTGAATGCTGTACTATACAGAAATCAAATCCAATTACCTGGGCTTCTCACAGATCAAAATCCCTTGATTTACTGACATAAAAGAGTATGTTTTCCTCCAATATGCTTCTGCTATTAGTGGATCCACTGCTAACTACCCCCTTTCCCCCAGCTTTCTCCCTATTTGTCTTTATATCTCTTCTTCATTTAAAAGAAAATTATGACCCCAGGATTTTCCTCTAAGGGGGAAAAAGGAAATGGGGGGAAATGAGAGAAAGATCAAGATGTATATTTCATCTTGTGTATCATTAATAGAATGTGTACAATTGTACATCTTAATTTCTGAATGTTTACGAAGTCTTTAGAAAATAAATATGATAATCATGAAGGCAATGCACTCTGCAGCCACATCCATTTACCAGTTTTGTTTTTCTAAATTGTTATTCTTCAAACTTTTGAATGGACATTTGCAAAACTAAGCCTAGAATTGTTTAACAAAGTTACTATGTTCATGATCGTTAAATAAGCATTTCCTACATCTTTCATATCTCCTTTTCTATTTATTGGTCCAGAGATAAATTAATTCTTGACCTTTAACTCCATCTACCAAGCTTATCTCTTATGAGTTTCATCGTAGATTGAAGAATAGATTGGTTGATGTGCAACCATGTCACTCTTTCAAGGCCATATTGAACTCCTTTCCCCATGAAAATTTAGATGAAGAAAAGGGTAGAGGATTATATGCAACTTCTTCCCTCTTTGATATGGAACAAGTACAGGATACAACTATGATAACAACAACAAAGCCTTTATGGGAAATCTCAGGGTTGGCCATGTAAAGAAAGTACCAGGGGATATCTACTATTAGAGATCTTTAGAAACGGGACAGGAAATAGCAAGAAATTGTTATAACATTAGATATAATAAATAAATAAGAAAGCAGCTGAATTTCAACCAATCAATGAAATGTTAAGATTTACCTGTATTTCTTCTCTGACATGCCGTTGTTTGCTTTTCTCATCACCACTGTTACTTTTCGTTGAAATTTCACTTTCTCGAAAAAAGCGGTTCAATGCAGTTTTCTGCTTTTGCATCTCAATTGCATCTTCAGATGCAATAACAGCACCACTTTTTGCTTTTTTAATAAGAAATAACCCAGCCTCATATATCTAGAAAGGTAAACGAATAAGAAGCTAGAACTTGAACTTTAATTAATAAGCAAGCTATGGCAGTTAAGACATGAACAACAAACCTGAAAGAGCTGATCAAGTTCACAGTTTATACATAAGGAGCCATTGCCATTATTGCAATTTGGACAGTATCTCTTACGTTCAATATCAACAATGTTTGGCTTCACCATTGTTTGGTCAATTTCCAAAATCCGGTTAATAACTGCTTGCCTGGAAGTTTCCAATGAATCTAGACCAGTCTGGATTGTGTATTTCAAACCAGCTATACTCCGTATCCTGAATAAGATAGTACGACACTTAAGCATACAAGCCTTTATATGTCGCCTTAAGAAATAAAATAAAAATATTTGGATCTCATAAACAAAAACAGAAACAAAATCCTTATCCCATGAATTCAAGATCAGTACAGCAGATCCTATACTTTTAATAGTCTTTTGTTTATTGAAAATACATTAAAATTATGCCATAATGAAGACAAGAAAATGGATGATCAACCTGTCATTTCAAAAAACTACACCTAGTTTGTGTCATTTCCTGGTGCTATTTCAACTACTGCTCAACATACTCCTTTAAAGCCTAGTTTTCCTAACTTGACAAACTTTAAAACTTTATTTCCCACCTCTATTACAAATTTGATGGCCATTAGTTATTTTCACTACAGGTTACTAACATAAACACACAAAAAAACCTGATTTCATGATTATCTTGGAAGTTTCTAAATCAATTAGGATCCAATAACTCCATTCTTGTATAGCTTAACTAATATGGGATGCCACGTGTATAATTCTATCAGATAAATCTATGGCAGTGAAAACATGTCGACTAGGAATCCTAATGTTAATGCAGCAGAAGGGAACCTAGATCTAGATATCAACCAAAACTTATTCTAACTAATTATATAAAATCCATCAATTATCCTGGTGGCCAGGAAGATGTTTGGGGTGTGGGGGGGAATGGTCCGGCTTGAACTAACGGTCTTCATTCCTTGCATCATCTAAGACTGAAGATATCAGCCATTTTTTTTTTTTGAACCAAGTAAACAGAATATAGCAACTACAGTGGTTGCTAGGATGTTATTTATTTACTTTTTTTCCTCTTTTGGTTGAGGCACCTGTTTTTTTTTTTTTTTTGGGGGGGGGGTGGGGGGGGTGGGGGGGGGTTTTTTTTGGGGTTGGGGGGGAGGGGGGGTTGCGCTGACTTGAAATAGAAATTAAGGATGCGTATTGTGGATGCAAAGGCATGTCATGGTTGGCAAAATCAATTGGAGAATCCCTTCTCCTTCACCCACAGCCCACTTAACAGAATTTGTGCAAGGAAATTTGCATTTCAAGCTCAGGGGCTAATCAGAATCCTAATTAAACTAGGCTCTCCTTAATAAATGTCCTAATTATATCTGGAAAGTACAATGTATTATCTTATATCTTCTCATGTAATAATCCTAAATTCTTTTGAATTTAATCATCACATTTGACTACTAGCCTTTACAACAAAAATCCATTCATATTGTTTGAATTCAACAAATCTAGTTATTACTAGTGGCCTCATCTATGTGGTTCCAGCTACCACAAAGGTGGAACAACTATACTGCAGACTATGGAGTCACACTAGAACTTTTTGACAAGTGAACTGAATTCATATACCCCTAGTCCATGTTTTAAATATCGTCCGAGTCGGCCTAGATATCAGCCGATATCTCTTTTTTGCCTGCTGCCGATACGATATGGGAAAATCGTTTACCATATCGTTTACAGCAAAAAAAAAAAAGGCCGATATTTGAAATATCAGCCGATAAATCGCTTGAAATATCGCCCGATATGAAATAACTTATTATTGCACGATTGTGTGTTTTTAACCGTCTTTGCATGCATATTACATCATTTTTATTAGGTAGATGATATCTATGACTAAACCAACTTTTAGTTATCAATATTTCATTATATAAGTGTCCGATATGAACGCCTAATATGCGTGTATTCCCGATCTCCCCCGATATCTGATATCTGATATGAAAAAAAACCATTCAATACGATCCCGATATCCGATATTTAGAACCTTGCCCCTAGTAGCGTCTACTAGAATGATATGATGATTTATAAGTAGGCTGTAAATGGGTGCTAATAGATCAATTGGTTCTAGCACAATCATCATCAAACCACAATGTCAAGATAGGTTGGTCGAAGCCCATAACTTGGTCTCTATTATGTAACCACAAATCAGTCCTAACACCAGTCCCATGACAAACCCATAACTAGCTGAGACTTAAATGGACCAACCTCCTCCTATATTGGGCACTTGAAAATCTAATTTGCCCCTCTTGCAATTGTCATTCGAAATAGATCTTAACTCCTTAAGGTCAGTAGATAACCAACTGGACATATCAGATGTCATCACCTGCAATTGGTTACATCCCACCCATGTCAGTTAGATGCATCCAAACCTATATGCTTTATGGTTAGGCATTTCAATCACATCACACAACCCAATCAAATAAAACTCTTAGAATCCTTGTCACTGCACCAAAACTCTTAAGTTGTTGTGAGGACCGAAGTTATATTTTTATATCCTAACACACCTTGCTGGTGAAGACCCTTTTTATGAGCCAAAACCTAGGGTTTTGCACAATGGAAACTTTTTTACAATCTACTTTTTGAATGTGCGCCAAGTGAAATTTGAACATGGGTTGTTTTGATATCAATTTAAATCTCATGTCATTACATCAAAACTTCAAAGTTATGGTGAGGGCACGGGAGGAGAAACGTGGTGCCAAGAGTGAGACGAGCCACCCCCCCCCCCCCGAAATTTAGAAAAATCATTGTAGCTCATTTATTGGCTATTCTATTATTATTATACATTTATTACTGTGGCCCACCTAAGTGCACATAACACAACATTTGCCTTACATACCGCACATCCTCATTAATCAGAGTATAAATATGGTAATTTCATGTCCTGAATCCTAAAATCTCGCTCAGAATTATCACCAGCCTTAATTAGCTGGAGAGAAATTCCTTTTAGACCCGAAAAATGGGACAGGTTGAGTGGGACAGCCAACCTTGATTAATTTTTGGGTCATTTTATTTTTCCAGCATGGACAAGAAACTTAGATAGTCAAGGATAGTTTGGGAATAATGACTCTTTCATCGTTCTCTTTTTTATTGAGAGTGGATCTGACCTTCTCCATTGCCGACGTCCAACTTCTCGGCGAAGTGCCGGTGGGGCCTAGCCTCCTAGAGCTCGTCTTTGCATCGTCGTCCTCTTTCCCCTCATCTTCACCCCCTTCTTGGCGAGCCTTTTGCCGCCTCCAATTGTCGCTAGCTATTCTCGCCACTACCGGCCCATCCCATTCCATCCTTTAACAGAGATAAATCATGTTCCTCTGTCGACTCCGGCAACAATAGAAGAGTCACTCAAGATTGAGGCAAGTCAGCCAGCGAGGTTGATCTGATAGCCTGTGAGAACAATAGTTTTTCCTTCTCCTTGTTCTATGTGATTGCTACTTTCCTAATTGTTGCTCTTTAAAAAGTAAATTTACAGATGATAACAATATATATTAATCAATGTTGGGTTTTGATTATTGCTACACTTAATTTTGGCATCTGATGGAGAAATACTATCATCATCATCAACAAGAATTTTTGGTTGGGCATTTCCTAGCCAGGAAACATATTCTTACCGGTTTTTGCTTAGTAAGTTTCAGCTATTAAAAATTTTAATTAAATCTATCCATCTCTCTTCTCTATTTGTATAAAACAAAGAAATTAAAAGAAAACAATCTTTATCTTATTCACTCATCTATCAATGGAAACAAAAAAATTCATGAAGAATTAAGAAGTGAATTATTCTTAGATTGTCAACGATAGGAGGAATTGAGGGTGTAAGGGAGTTGTCGGCGATGGGAGGATGCGGGGCATTGTCAATGATTGCCGACGAGGGCGTCGTCGGTGATCAGAGGCAGTGTTCTAAAAATCGGTTTCATTATTCGTGCGGTCCAATACTGAATAATGATTAATCGAATTAATCGGAGATTAATATGGGATTAATTATTTTAAAAATTTTAATATATTTAATTATATTTATACACAACTACATATGAATATATACAGTTAATTATTAAAATTACCTAAATATTATACAAGACAATATCTAGATGTGAAGTTATAAATCATGATATGATGAACAAGATAATATGAATAAATAGTAAAAAAAGAAGTAAAAGAATTTAACTCTTCACATTAGTAATCCAAGATTTCAAATTTTGCAACATAAATATAAATCAAAGGCTTACTTACAAAATAAAATAAATAAAAAAATTAGTCAATTTATCAATCAAAATAATGAGCTTTAAAGAATAATGGAGAAAGATTGCTAAATAAGTTAATTTGAAAATAATAAAAAATAATAAAACATAAGTATCACTTTATGCTAAATATATAATAATAAAATATCATAATTCATCTACTATTTAATAAATAGCAGTTCATCTACTATTTAATAAAAGATCATTATCAAATCATCAACATCACAATATAAACTACTTAGCGATCCAACACACACAAAGTGATTAGTTTTTCAAATAAAAATCATACGAAATACCTAAATGATTAATCGGGGATTAATCACATTAATCAGGCATTAATCAGGGATTAATTGAGGATTAATTATTTCGGACCCGATTAATCGCCCGAACGCATAGTCAGAGCGATTAATGTATTAGTAAGCGGGCTACCACTGAATATGATTAGTCGGCCGATTAATCTAATTTTTAGAACAGTGATCATAAGACGAGAGGGTCTATTAGGATTTTTTTTGGGGGGGGGGGACTCTCGTGGCTCTCTTATGAGTTCGCTTTGTGATCAGTGCAGATGAAAAAAATTATGACGAGAATACCCTAAGTTTGATATTAAATTAGTAAGTGATCATGACTAGCTCAGAGATGATTATGGACAACTCAGCATGCCACATCAGTTGTCCCATGGATCTGTCCCACTTTTGGGTCCGGCTAGCAGTGATCTTATGTTAATGGTCAAGTTCATTACACTCTTTTGGTTAATTAGGGAAATAGTAAAATATCTTGCGGGTATTTTACCTTACATGCACATAAAAGTTGTGTTATCATCGTCAAATCTCTTTAACAGATAAGAGCTACAATGATTGGTGAAGATACCTTGGATATGATTGCTTTCTTTGGCCCATTACAGATTGTGATTAAATGCAGATTAATCTAGAGAGACGTGAGTCCAAATTGCCACGTTAGTAGGGTCAGGACGAGAAATGGGTTGGTGCAAACTCCAACAATCCAAGTCAGGCCGTATGCTTATCTTGTCACGCAGAGAAATGAACTGGAAGACATTCTTGATGCAGTTCCTCCTTGAATTTTAGCCAATCTAACAACAACTAGTACTCTATTTCATCAAAATCCATTCTTCCACGAGTGTTAGGTACTGTAGTTTTATTGGCAATTTAATCTTCACCCATGATTGCTCCAAGGTGACGCCAGCAATCATTTTCCACAAATTTCTAGCATTTCAAGTTTCCGTCTTAGTACTAGTTCTACTTCCAAGTACTGCACTAAAATATACTTTCTATGGTCAAACTGAATAATTGGCTGTACTGTTTAGTAGGTGCATAACACATACAATCTCTATTGAAACACAACTAAATGTGCAAATTTATTTTTGAATCATGTTTGATGTGGCCTCAATAACTTAAAATCCATCTTAAAAGCAAGGGAAAAAAGGTTCCCTCATTCCTCTCTCTCTTAGTGGAGTGCTGTCTCCCTTCCTCTCTATATGCTAGGAAAATCAAAGACGGAACAAAATCTATTTCTCACTCTTCTATGGTGACTAGTGTCAATTGTAAGCAGTTGCATAGCCAAGACTTTGAACTAAATGTTCACCGGTCTCTCTTGAGAAGACAAGTAGTGATTGCCACAAAATCTTTTATTAGTGTAGACCTTATAAAATAGTATCAAACTTGTAATCTTAAAAATATTAAATGTTTAAAATATGTTTTATAAAATGATTATGAAGATTTAATTAATAAAATATGTTATTATTAAATTTTATTGAAATCTGATTAGAAAAAGAGTTAGTTATAAGTCTAATATCTTCAAACTAAAAATACATGATTCTAGCCTATGTAGCACAAACACTTCTATCATGAAACCATATCGTATCTAAATGTGTCCGACACGCGTGTCGGACACTCGTGTCATGTGTATTTTTAAGTATTTGTGACGTGTCCACGTGTCGTGTCCATTTCAATGTTACCGTGTTTGTGCAACATAGATTCTAGCTAGTCCTAAATTAATAGTATATCACAACTTTAAATTTTTGACATGTTAATTGCCTTTAAAATTAATCTTCACTGCTTTTTAAATAGAGTGGGCCATTTGCAAGGAATTAGGAGGATGGTGAGGCCCACCATGTGTCTTGGTAGCACATATTGCTAAATGAGCCGTCACCCCCATTTCCCTTTTTCCTTCTTTAAATTATTCTAAATAATAAATTCACCTTTATTGTTAAATATTTGTTTTTAAGATATATATATTTTCTAGTTTTTTTCTTTAGGTTTAGTTATCTTTATTTAGTAAAGAACGAGAAAATTAGAAAATAAATAAAAAAATTAAAGAAGGTTGAACAATGGGATTCTTGAGTCATGGACATGAGAAAACACACAAGCACAAGCTTCCCTACACCATAATTTGGTATTCTTATTTGGCAGTTTAGTGTAGACAAATTAAGGCATGCGGGTTTTCCATTTTTTTTTTTTTTTGGGGGGGGGGGGGGTTGGGCATGTGCCACCCCTTGCCCCTGGCTCCGCCACTAACTGTAAATTGTTATTGTTAGATGTTGATAATTTCTTTTCTGTTTCTTCATAACTTGGCTTCAAGTACATGGTGGAATTATGTTGCATTTTAGTGTGCTTATGCTTAACAACGATTTCTTTACTTAATGATAAATGGTGTCCTTTATGTTTGTCCAAGTACGTCATGTTTTATTGCTTAATGCTTAATACATCACAATATACTACTTGCTTAATAATTGGTAAACAATAATTTAGCTCATGGTTTAAGTTTTTTTATTATTGAAAATTTAGACTGTCAATTCTTAGTTTCTTACATAATAAACTATATTCGCTCAAAAATATAAATGCATAATCTTGTTACATACTCACTTTTGAAGTTTTTTTTAAAAATGTTCTCATAACTTTTCTAACTTGTTACTTTCCTAGTTGTGAGCAATAATTTGACTAATTATGAGAATTTACAGTTTGTTGTTAGTTTGTTATGTTATTGCTGTATTCCCTCACTAATTATGCATCATTGAGATACACGCAGACACTCACATATGCATAATGTTGATGTCTTAAACCCTAATCCTAATCTGTTTTTTAGACACCAACTGTTTTAGGACCTTTCCGGAGCTGAAGTTGAGCAGAGGGCAGCGAAAATTTGGTGATGATTCAATGCTATATTTGTACCATACATGTTGAGTGGTATTTTAGGGATTTTGTATTAGGAAACAACTCTAGGTTATATAGTGCTTGTTTCCAGCCGTGAAGGTTATTCTGAAATCTGGGAGTTCTATCATCTGTGAGAGTATTGAGATATGCATATCTTTCCTATATTCTGTAATCTTTCTCCCCTTTGAAATAGTGAAATCCACTACGGCCTGGGATTAGTACTTGCTCCGGACCTCATTAAATCTATGCTTTTGAGTTTGCACTTGATCTTGATTTTTGCACTTACCTAACAAACACTAGTATCAGAGCTGAGGGTTTTGTTGATTTCGAATTTAGCAGCCTTAATTAGCTGTATTTTTTTGGAACCAGCCTTATTAGCTGGATACTTTTCGGAATTACCAACCTTATTAGTTGGATTCAAATCCCATCATTATTATTAATATTGGACATATAAGGATTAAAGAAGCTAATAAGTCAGGTTTAAAAGCCAATTATTTTTCTTCTTGTTCTTTATCCTCTATTACTGTTCTTCTAAATTCATTATTCTCCATTGCATTTTTATTTTCTTTTCATCTCTTTCTCTCTATCCAATTATTTACTAGTTTTCTTTTCATCTACCATGCACCTTCAAAATGTAAAGCATTTTAAACTTGCAAGACTGTGGAGCCTTAAAAATCTGTTTCTGTTACGAACCTCACCAGAAAACCCTTGATATATAGATTTATAGGCAACCCAATTTCTCTGCTTTCAAACTTGTAAGCTGATTCCCAAATTTTATATGCTTGCTAACTCTATTTATTACTGAATTTTTATACTACTATGTAACTTCATAATATAAAGCATACTACTCGCTTTACCAAGCTTGACAAACCCCAACAAATACAACCAACAAGCCTTCTAATATATAGATTTATAGGTTGCTTGACTCCCAATCAATCTATCTCTCAAACTTACACTCAAAACCTTTAAAGCCTAAAATCAGATATCTAAAATTGATATTTTCTCATAATAACAGTCATATGACTCTTATCAACTCTACTTTACATCCTCCTCTTGCCCTGACATCAATTTTTGGTAGTCTATAAAATCCTATATACCTCAAAGTTTCCATCGTAAGGAGCATTCTTAGGAATGCTAAATCAAGTCAGACAATACTTTCCTCCACTGTCACAAATGCCATAAAAGATAAAAGTCCCCATGCACAAAATCTTCCAAGTTGGGAGACAATAACAATTCTGTATTATCACTTTAGCACCTGCATATGGTTTGGAGGAATGTGTGATCTGGCAAGAGTAATCAATAACTTAAAATAAACACCTCCATTCTCTGTCATATTTTATCATAAATGATGTTACATTCAGTTGAAATTATACTGTATGTTCACCCAATTTTTTGTATTATGTTTTATGCCTTTCTCAAATACAAAGATACACATTATTTTGCAACAAAGATGTGCTTTTATTTATTGTTTGTATGCTATAAATTATTGTAGGGTAAATTGTAGATACACCCCTTTACTATTGACACACGAGCACTAATAGCCCCTAAACTACGTTATTAGCAGACACCACCCTACTCTCCAAACGATGTTAGACTTTCAAAGGGAATTAACTTCACGTGTTTTGCGCATGTAAAAATGGACCGTTTTGCTCCTCAAGTGGTAATACTCTTTGCTGTAATTTTCCCCAATTTCGCTCTCCCTCGTTCTCTCTCGACAACAAACTCAGAACCCAAACCCTAAATTTGCCAATCAGAGAGGATCACTTTGACGATAGGGAGAAAATAACCGCTATAAGATCATTTCTATGAAGGCGTCCCGCGCTTCCAAAGAATGGAGCTTGCTTCATAAGGAACCCTAGCTTGAGAAAGGTAAGAAAATTCTTTCCTGTCGATGCTAGGAATTTGAGGTTTTAATTGAAGTTTCTCACAATAATCCTAATCTTTTGGGTTCTAGGAATACTGATGCCGACATCAAGTCACGTGCATGGCGCTTATATCACCGATGGAGAAGACGCCTTATTTCAGATTTTCAGTAACTGTAGAATTCTATTTTCTAATTTTTTTTATTTGAGTTACTTTATTTTTTGTTTCCTGTTGGTCGCGTAATCCCATTGTTATTGGGATTTTTTTAGTTTTTAAAATTTGGAGTCGTAATTCTATTTTTATTAGAAATTTTAGTTTAAATTGTATTCAAATTTTGTAAAGGCTACAAAAGAGCTCTTATATCAAACAATATTATGTAATGAATTATGATGAAATTTACTTCAAAATTGTGTGGTTTGTGATCTCTCTACAATTTCTCTCTTTGTGTGTGAACCTCTAAGAGAAACTCTAGATAAGTGATGTGAAACATTAGCTAGCTTATCCCCTTGCCCTACCTCTCTCTGTTCCCCTCTTTTTGATTTTCTCTGCTTTTTTCTAGAAAAATCTCTCTTCTAATTATCTCTAAAAATCTCTCAGAAAATCCTAGAAAATAAAAAGAACATTGTTGACAAATTGCCACGAAAATCCCTCAAAATCCCTTCATCTTCAACCTCTTGTCAACATCCCCAACCACCTCTCGCGCGCTCATGTCCTCGCCCTCGTCGCCCCAGTGACCAACTGCCACCGCCGCCACCACTCGAGCGTTGGCCGCAGTCAAGCACAGCCAGCGCCCAACGCCAAATAATTGCTTGTCTCCCCGCACCATCCACATCACCGCCTTGTCGACATCAGCAAACAACCGCCACCGCCTCCTTTACTTCGCTGAGGCCTCGCCGGACCTCTTTCATTGTCACCGAGCCTTTGCCGATTTCCAACGACATCGACAACATGGGACGTCACCTTCATCAAACTGCAAAGCCAGCTGCAAAGTTCTAATCCTATACGGGTTCAATCTCAGACCACGATCCGACCCGTTGGCATCAAGTGCAGATCCAATTCAACTCATCCAACCCGACTCGTCTTCAACAGTGCTATTCGACCCGCGTGCACAGTTTCAGACCCGCCAACATAACAGACCCATTAACATCAACGATTTTATTTTCAAGCCATATCTCAACTGTTCAGAGCCCGATTAGAGTGATTCTCGAAGCGTTGCAACTGTGAAAGACATATCTATATATCTACAATGATTAGAAGACACTGAGGTCGACGTGATCCTTAGTAAATATGTTTCTAATCCAGATCAGTTATTTCAAGTTTGATAATTAATTCTCTAAAATTTTATCGACTTAACTGTTGTTCACCAAAAGTGTGATTGTGCGATTCTCCTTGTCTTTAATTCAGTATCTTTAATATTGATCGTAAAATCTTTACGTGCATATATTATTATCTTTAATTGATTCTTAATTGAAATTGAATTAATCTCCATGTGTTATTTTGTACATCCATCTGCTTTATTAGTTTTAACCATTTTCTATCAACGATCATTTCATATTGGTGAAGTGTTGGTTGAGTATTTTATTGCTGATTTCAACACACGTCACTGTTTCACATCAATTTAGTATCAGAGCACGGTTAGATAAGATTTGCATCATCTAGACACTTGTTAGGAATTTTACGACTTTCTTGCATTTTAAAAAATTGCATTTAGAAATTTCTAGCATTCATTTAGGTCTTTGTTCAGTGAGTCCCATTTGGATGTCCCGACTTTTTATACTTATCAAGACTATTCTAGTCATTTAAATGATCTCCAAGTTTTCTTGATTGGCTACACAACATGGACTGATACTTCACCCGGTAGTCGCTCTCTGAAATGAAGCAAGTCAGCGAAATTGACTGGATACGTGAGTCAATACTGGGCAGATGTGGAAAAAAAGTAGAAAAGTTAGATTTCAAATACTGATTGAGACTTGAAAGTATATGAAGGACGAATTCATGGGTAAATACGTCCCACCATTATATTTTGCTGATCTTCTTGACAAATGACGTCGAATTACCAAAGGCAACAAATATGCCAAGGAGTATGTTATCGAATTCGACGAGTTTCTCACTCACTATAATATCCCAGGCATGCAGAATGGCATCAAAATCTTTTTCCAATTTAGAGATGGAGTTAGATAGAACAAGAACATAAGCTTTGCAAAGTGGAATCATTGAACTAAAAAAGGCTTATGCCTTGGTCCAAGTTTAGATTCTCCCAAATTGAATTATATTTTTAAAAGTCAAGATCACCGAACTACAGCGTTCAAGTCCATTTTACATCAGTACCCACACCGAGACAATTCACAAACACCAACACACAAGGCGGACACCAAAGACAAAAGTGATGAAAGTAACACTAAACAAGAGTATTGAAAGGGATTTTTTTTTCCAAATTAGTCCCAAAATTAAGTGCTACAAATGATAAAATTATGGGCATGTTGCTGGCAACTGTCCAAACTCATTTAAAATTCCCTCAATGACAGAGTTCTCTTTGAAACACCTAAGTCTGATAACACTATTTCTCTGAAAGTCACTCATGTGATTAAAGAGTTTAGTATTTTTCTCTCGGCTGCCACGATTATTATCTCTTTTGCTGTCACAACTGTCGCCCGCCCTATCCCTTCCCCGGCTCCACTGCCAACATCACCTTCTTCATCTCATCTACTACTGATCCCTACTATCGTTACCTGTTTTGATCACCAACCCCTTCCTCTTCTACCGCCGACACCATCTATTTTTCGTATGGTATAAGTACAGTACTAAATCAAAATTCTCCATAGACCTTATCTCCATAACTAATCATGATAGGTGAAGTGAGTGTGCATCATCATTTGTATCAACTGAGTTTGTATCATCATTTCATCATATGTGCATGAATCACATGAGAAAATCAGTGACAAAACAACACTAACTATGAGATGTGAGCTGATGATAGGAACAAATTAAACTTTTTATGTTGGTGATGTTGTTAAACAATTGCATGCTTGTGGTGTTGATGCATTTCAAATCTTGATGAAATTGAACGATAATATTTATGCTATAAACCTTTTTATAAATGTTGGTATCAGTTCTACTTTAATGTGGAATGCTTAGTGCATTACAAAGGTCTTGATGTTATCTCACTTGTTAATGAGCCTTCCCATGAGCCTATTTTTGAGAGCCCCTTTATTTCATCACTATCAGTTAGTTTACCCTATACAACATGTCAAGTTGATAAATTACTAGATGGTGAGATACGAAAATACCTAATTTGTTAGACAGGAAAAGTATCAATGATGATACATGGCTAGACCGAAGTGAACTGCCGAAGATTGATCATGAAATTTTGAAGCAGTATGAGAGCACTTTTACTTCTAACTCGACGGAATCGAGTCCTCTCCAACACGAGGAGAATGATGCGGACATCAATCCACGTGCATGGCGCATATATTATCGATGGAGAAGACGCCTTGTTCCAAATTTTCAGTAGTTGTAGAATTTTATTTTTTTAGTTTTTTATATTGAGTTTCTTTATTTTTGGTTTCCTTTTCATAGTTGGAATCCCATTGTGATTGAGAATTTTTAGTTTATAAAATTTGGAGTTGTAATTCTATTTTGATTAGGAATTTTAGTTTTAGCTGTAGTTAAATTTTATAAAGGCTATAAAAGGCCTCTTGCACCCAACAATATGATGCAATGAATTATGATGACATTTCTTTCAAAATTGTGTGAGTTTGTGATTTCTCTACAATTTCTCTCTTTGCGTGTGACGCCCTCAAAGAAACTCTAAATTAGTGGTATGAAACCCTAACTAGTATATCCCCTTGCCCCACCACTCTCTGTTCCTCCTTTCTATTTTCTCTTCTTTCCTCTCAAAAATTTATGTTCTAATTCTCTCTAAAAATCTCTCAGAAAATACAAAAAATAAAAAAACATTGTTCACAAATTGCCATGAAAATCCCTCAAAAACCCTTCATCTTCAACTTTTCGTCAACAGCGCCAGCCACCTGTCTCGTGCTCGCGTCCTCGCCCGCCAACCAACCGCCGCCAGCACCACTGCCCGAGCACCGGTCGCGGTCAACACAGCCAGCACGCAGCGCTAGCAAACGACTGCTCCTCTCCCCGCCACCGTCCATATTGTCGCCTTGCCGACATCAGCAGACAACCGCCACGGCCTCCTCTACTTCACTGAAGACTCGTCAGACCTCCTCCGTCGTTGCCGAAACTTTGCCGACTTCCAACGACGTCGACAACACGAGGCATCGCGTTCATCAAACTACAAATCGAACTGCAGAGTTCTAATCCTTTTCGGGTTCAATCTCAGACCCGGATCCGACCGGATGGCATCAAGTGCAGATCCAATTCAACTCATCCAACCCGACTTGTTTGCAACAATGCTACCCAACCAGCATGCACAGTTTCAAATCCGCCAGCGTAACAGACCCATTAACAGCAGCAATTTCATTTTCGGGTCAGCCGTTCAGAGCCTGATTTGGGTGATTTTGAAGCTTTGCAACCGTGACAGATAAATCTACATATCTACAGTCATCACAGGACACTGAAATCGACGTTATCCTTACTAGATAAGTTTCTGATCAAGATCGGATATTTGGAGTTCGATAATTAAATCTCTGATATTTTATTGACTTAACTGTTGTCCATCAAAAGTGAGATTGTATAATTCTGTTAGTCTTTAATTCTGTATTTTTAATATTAATCATAAAATTTTACCGGCATAAATTATTATACTTAATTAATTATTGATTGAAATTAATCTATGCGTGTTATTTTGTACATCCATCTGATTTATTAGTTTTAATTATTTCCTACCAATGATCATTTCATGTTGGTGAAGCGTTAATTGAGTGTTTTATTGCTGATTTGCATACACATATCACTGTTTCACATCAAATACTTTCTCTGAGGGTAGAGTCACTTATAGGGGGAAGATCTCTGTGGTTGTGTTGGTCTAAGTTTGCTCTTTTTTAGTAAAGTTTAGATTTTTATAGTGTATTAGTACTTTACTTGCATATTAAGGTCTTAATGGTAGTGGTAATGCTTTACACCTTGTCTTTTGGAATTATTTAATATAAATAATGCTCTTACTAAATTAATTAGTGTTAATGGTTATCTAATTAGTGTAATCAGTGGAAAATCAATGATGCTACCATATTCCTGACCCATAGTGATATATTTTAAGCTAATAAATCTACATAATAGTAATTTAATAAAGATTAATTGTATAATTTATCATGATAAGAGTGTTTGTTTGGTTGTTGAAACAAATAAAAATGTTGCTTAGTGTAGGTTAACATAGGGGAGGTTATCTTTGACATTAAAATACATTATGATGGTCAATTTAAGCATGAAACCAGGATGTGGCACACAGGTGGCACAGTTAATGTCCTATGTAATGTGGATGACTTTTTTGATTGGTTTGATCATGAGTATGGTGTGTTGAAGCAAGGGTATGGTGGGGGATTCAAGGTTTTGTGCAGAAACCTGGGTAAGAGTTGAGAATGGGCTAATTTGTGTCCATGATGACAGTGAACTAAAATTGATGACTGATAACTGTAACCATGGAGATACAACCATTGTTCACATAGAACATTTAATAGATGGAGGTGAAGTAATTAGGGGTTCGATAGTGGAGGTGAGTGCAGACAAAGGAGATAGCGTAAATCACCCTGGAAATGGGCCACCTAAGCCTGAATTGAGCCCAACTGTAGAAGAAGAAACATGCCCAACTGCTTGTGATGTAGACCAAAGTGAGGGTGAAATTGGTGCAAGTGTAGCTAAAGCAGGCCCAAATGCAAAAGCAGCTATTTCTAATGCAGTTGGGCAACCGGTTGAAGCAAATTTATAAACTCCATTGACATGCCCACAAGTTGAAGAGAGGGTAAATGAACACATAGTTGATGGAGGAGGTGGTGAAAGATGGTGACAGTAAGGAATATGAAGAAAGTGATGACAAGTTTGAAATGGCAACGAGCAGGTATGTTAGAGAAGCTATTGAGGATGATATTGAAGAAAGTGATCATGAAGTAGAAGAAGAAGAGACCTGTGATAATGAAAGTGAATTGAGCATGTTGGAGATCCTGATAAGAATAACTTAAAGAGATGAATATGATAACCCACACATTGCTCAGTGTTTGAAGATAATGACCAGACACAACTCATACCAGATAAAAAGTGGTGGTGGAGGGATCAAGAGAAAAAGACTCAAACAGAGTGTTAGAAGAAACAAATAGATGACTCAGAGGCAACCACAACTGGAAACGAGGAAGTTGTTAGAGATCAAGGAAATCAAATTGAATAGTTTCATTTTATTCTTAAAATTTGTTCGCTTTCTAAATTAATGTTAATATTGTTTTTCCTGTTTTGTGGTTACTTATTTGTGATTGCAGATAGGAGAAAAGAAACTAATAACTCAGAAGCAGCAACAATTGAGAATGCAGAAGGTGGGCTAGACCAAGGTAATAAGCTTCAGATCTGTTTTTCCTTTAGTTATTCTTTTTCTAACTTAATGTTAATATAAATTCCCTTTATTGTGGTTGGTTCTTTGTGATTTCAGATAGGAGGAATCAAAATCTTTAACTCAGAGGCAGCCACCACTAGGAATGAGACAGTTGCTGGAGACAAAGGTAATCAACATTTCAATGGTTGTTTTCAATTCTGTTAATTACAAAATTTGAGTGTTAATATTGTTTATCTTTTATTTTCTTGCTTCTTATTGATGTCAGATGGAGTTATCATAGAAAAGAACATACAAGAGTGTCAAAAGAAGCTACCTGAAGTTGGGAGTATTCTGATAGTCAGGAGCTAAGAAGTTTATGAGAGCCTTCTGATTTAGATCGTGACAGTGTGGGAGATTGCAGATATCCACAGTTTGATCCAATTAAGAACATGCAGAACTCAGAGTTGAGAGTGGGGTTGGAATTTACACACCATATTCAGTTTAGAGAGGCTATGAGGTATGACTCTCTTAGAAGAAGATGTGATAACAAGACAAAAAAGGAATGAGAAGAAGTATCGGGTGACTGCTGTTGGTGTTGATAAAGAGAGTAAGTGGAGAATACATGCCTCATGGGAGAGAGAGAAAAAAACTGTTTTCCAAATCAAATTTACCATCCTGAACACAAATACAAAGGAGTCAAAGATAGTCTTCATATTAGTTCAGCCTTTCTTGCTAGGAAATACTTGGACACATTTAGAAATGACCCAGATTTGAAATGGAAAATATTTGCAAGAATGATGAGAAGAGATGTTGGTTTTACCATAGCTAAGTTCAAGGCATATAGGACCAAAAGAAAGTATTGGAGAAAGTTCACGATGAATTTGGAGAGCACTATCTTGTAATCAAGGAATACTGCAAGAAAATTCTGGAAACAAATAGGGAAGTATATCAAGTGGATTATGGATTACCATGATAGAGCACCGCATTTTGAGAGAAATTTATAAGTTCCAAGGCATCAATTGACGGGTAAGCTGAACTATCTAACCGTAAGTAATCTTGATATTGCATTTGATGTGAGTGTTGTGAATCAGTTTCTCTCAGCACCAAGAACTACTCATTGGAATGCAGTAGTATGAATTCTCAGGTACTTAAAAAAGACTCCTAGCAAAAAAATCCTATATTCGGATTGTGAACACACCTGAGTTATTGATTTCACAATGTTGATTGGGCAGATCACTCGTTGATAAGCGATCTACCACAGGCTTTTGCGTTTCCCTAGAAGAAAACTTGTATCATGGAAAAGCAAAAAAGCAGAGTGTGGTGTCATGATTTAGAGCGTGATATCATGATTTAGTGCGGAGTTTGAGTATCATGTGATGGCAGATGTAATTTGTGAATTGGTTTAAGTCAGAGACTTGTTGACTGAATCAGAGTGTCCTATGAGATTATATTGTGAAAATCAGGCTACTGTTCACATAGCTAAAATCTAGTAGTTCATGAGCGCACAAAACACATTGAAGTGGATTGTTATTTTGCACGTCAGAAGGCAGAAGAAAATATTGTTCAACCTAAACATGTTTCATCCAGTCATCAGCTAGTAGATTTACTCAAAAAAACCTCTTGGGATGACACAAGTTGAATTTATTTATGACAAGCTGGGCATGTATTATATAGAGATAGACTTGTGTCATTCTAGAAGGATCAGAGGCCAAATTCTTCCCATTCAAATACAACACTACAACATCTGAATGCAAGGTCCACTCTGTTGAAGTTGATCTACATTATTTCAAGTAACTAAAAACAAAAAAGATGTATTTTGAATACTTTTTTCCCATTCATCAAGTAGGTACAAAATGGACGGTCAAAATAGAGAGTTGGTTAGTTTAACAATGTAGAATATATGAAATCTAACAAAAATTGGTATGTGAGGGTTTTTAAGTGTTTAGATCATGACGAATGGTCGGATCGAGAATTTGTATGTCTAAAGACGTAGATCTAAGCAATATGCTATTTTCGGTCATTCATTTTGCGCATGCTTGATGGATGGGCAAAAAGTAATCAAAATACATGATTTTTGATTTTTAGTTACTTGAAATAATGTAAATCAACTTCAACGGAATGGATCTTGCATTCAGATGTCGTAGAGTTGTATTCGAGTGAGAATGATCAAGTCTTGAATCCTTCTGGAATGACACAAGTTTATCTCGTATTATACATACATACATACATATATATATAACTCGTACAATTTCTTATACAAACCATATTTCCTAGCACTCTCCCTCAAGCTAGAGCTAGCTTGAGGGAGAGTGCTAGGAAATATGGTTTGTATAAGAAATTGTACGAGTTATATTAGGAATAGTATAGGAGTAGTAGGATTTGAATTTCATGTATCTATAAATATAATTGAGAGGAGAGATCTCTCTTCAACTTTCTTTCAAAATCTCTCTCTAATTCTCACAAGGGTGATATTCAGAGTTGTTCAAACTATCGTGAAATAAAACTCATATGTCACACAATGAAGCTTTGGAAAGGGTAATTGAATACAGTTTAAAGCAGAATGTTAAAATATCAGAGAACCAGTTTGGATTCATGCCGGGCGATCGACGACAGAGGCTATTCATTTGCTTCGTCAACTTAAAGAGCGATTTCGAGAGAGGAAGAGAAATTTGCATATGGTCTTTATTGATTTAGAAAAAGCTTATAATAAGGGGCCAAGAGAGATATTATGATGGATATTGATGAAAAAGGGAGTCTCCATCAAATATATTGACATAATCAGGGACATGTACGATGAAGTAGTGGCAAATGTCAGAACTTTTGGAGACATAAGAAGTGATTTTTCTATCACAATTGGATTGCATCAAGGATCTGCATTGAGTCCATTCTTATTTGTCATAGTGATGGATGAGCTTACTAGAGCTATTTAGGATGAGATAATGTGGTGTATACTATTTACTGATGATATTGTCTTAGTCGATGAAACGAAATCTGAGGTAAATGCAAAATTGGAGTTATGAAGATAAACTCTAGAATCTCGAGGTTTTAGATTAAGTAGAACCAAAATAGAGTATATGGAGTGTAAATCCAATAAACAGAGAATCTGAGATTAAGTATTGTAACACTAGATGGTCAAGAAATACCGATGAGCAGTCATTTTAAGTACTTGGGTTCTATTATTCAAAATGATGGGGAGATCAATAGTGATGTCAACCATAAAATTCAAGCCGGCTGGTTGAAATAGAGGAGCGCAACAAGAGTTTTATGTGATCGTAATATTCTGTTATGGCTGAAAGAAAAGTTTTATCAGACTACTATTAGGCCAACTTTGTCATATGACACAGAATGTTGGGCTATAAAGAGATATCATGCCCAGAAGATGAGTGTAGCAGAGATGCGCATGCTTCAGTGGATGTGTCGTAACACGAGGAGAAATAAGGTGAGAAATGAGGATATTGGTACTAAGATAGGCGTAGCCTCTATAGAAGAGAAGATGAGAGAAAACCACCTGCGATGGTTTGGTCATGTGCGACGTAGACCTACAGATGCGCCATTCCGGCGAGTAGAGTATCAAATTCGAGCAAGTTAAAAGAGCGTAGGGGAGACCGAAGAAAAAACATGGATGGAGGAATACGACAAGATAAAGAGGCTAAAGGTCTTAGTGAAGACATATTGTTCGATAGGAATGAGTAGAAAAAGCTGATCCATGTGGCCGATCCGGCGTAATTCTCTATTGGTTCATGTAGCCTACCCCAAATACTTGGGACAAATGGCTTAGTTGTTGTTGATGTTGTAATTCTCACATACCACAAAATATTTAATAGATGTGTCATAAAATTAGTAACAGGGCATTGTGTGTGTTAAACTAAACTTCATCAGAAAGCAAAGAGGAAGACACAGTATTCATAAATAAAATAATTAACTAAGTGAAAGAGAAAGCAGAACCAACCTTGAAGAAATTTTCACTGGTCTGGAGCTGGCGGCCACACTTGAGACAGTTTGATCAATCTTTTTCAGTAACTCCTCAGAGGAATCCTTACTCTCTTCTATAATATCAAGGGCATGCAACCACCAGGTCAAGATCTGATTTTTACACTCCTCAGATGTACTGCAAACCTGGGAATATAAGAAAAAACAAGTATCTGAAGGTAAGTCCTTGTAATCTGGTACAAGAAAGTGATAATCAATTTCTAACGAACTCCAGGATGAGGTAGCAACATTTGGTGGCCAATCCACTGATTTCAACTTTTACTGACATCTAGTGATACCTAAATAGTGATTTTGAATAAGTTCATCTTTCAATAATGCTTGGCCAACGTTGCAATGCAATAAAGATGAATGAAAAAGCTTAAAGACTACATGCTTACAACTGGCACATGAGAATTAAGACCCTGACGACCAAAAAAAAAACTTATTCATTACTGTCAACAGAAGAACTGTTTTTCATCGTGAAAGATACTTCACGTTCTTTTGGAGTGGCAGAGACATCCATCCCCAAAGATATCTTAAAAGCATGTCCTTTACCGGCATGAACTTAAAGCCAAGTAACTAATAACCTAAGTTTGCTAATTTGATAACTGAATTTAGGGCTTGTTTGTTTCGTTGCAAAACGTCGCAAGTCGTAAGTCGTAAAATGAGAATGGAAAAAGTGAACTGTAGCAGAGAAAATATATTGTGTTTTACGGTGTTTGGTTGATAAAGTGAAGTGTAAATGGAAAAGTATATTGTGTTTTACGGTGTTTGGTTGATAAAGTGAAAGTGTAAATGGTAAAGTATATTGTGTTTTACGGTGTTTGGTTGGTAATGTAAAAGTATAAGTGGAAAAGTTGACCACAAAACTAACTGTAGCAGTGATTTAAATATTATAAATACTATTAAATTAAATCTACTATTGCAAATTAAATTGTATTAATAAATTTGAGATAAAAATTAATAATCTTAATATTTTATTTATAAGAATAATATTAATAAAAATTAGTATAAATAGTAAAATATTACTAAAATATTAACTAAATAAATAATATAAAATTTTAAGAAAATCTAAAGAACAATAATAAAATTTTAAGAATACTAATAAGATATAAATATTAAAAAATGTTACAACAATAATAAAATATAGTTATAATATTTAATATTAAAAATACTTGAAATTATTATAATATAAATTTTAATATAATATTATTTTAATATTATAGAAATATAAAATTAATAAAGTAAAATATAATTATAATTTAATAATAAATTATCATTATATTATTATTATACTGAATTATTATTACAATAGTAACATAATAAAATATTAATATAATAATAAAATATATTATGATATTAATAAAGTAATTTTTTATATTAAAAAATAAATAATTAAATATATAGTAATTTTATATTAAAGTATAATACTGTTATATTAATAAAATATTAACTCTAAATAAAATAATAAAAAATGGAATAAGTATTAATAAAATAATAAAATATTAAATTAAAATATTAAATTAAAATAGTAAAATATTAAATATTAAAACAATAAAAAAGTTAAAGATTAAAAATATAAAATAATTAAATAAGAAATTGAACACTATTAAAATATTAAATATTTAATAATATTTAATTATATATTGATTATCAAGTAACTGTTTTGAACTGTAAGTGTACTACAAGTGAGAGTTACATGACCACAAAATTAACTGTAGCAACTGTAAGTGGGAAAATATGAGTGTAAAAGTGAGATTTACATGACCACAAATTTAACTGTAGCAACTGCAAGTGGGAAAAGAAGAGTTGCAAAAGTTTTTACATTTTGCATTTTGCAAACAAAACCAAACAAGTGTAAAATGTAAAGTTGTAAAAATTTTTGCATTTTGCAAACATTTTGCAAGTTACCAAACACGCCCTTAGTATCATAGCATTGAGCTCTTAGCTCACCAGCACCGGACAGCCAAAATCGATATGGACTATTTCCTGATATTTCATCATATTATCCAATTCCTAATGTGTCTTGATATCAACTACAGAAATCTATACCTAAATTTACAGTTGAATGTAAATTTAAATTTAAGTTTAAGCTGAATTTAAAAGGATCATATCTGAATTTTGAGTTTTCGTCTAATTTTCATTGGTCACCAAATCTCTACTGCTATAACACAAACTCTGCGGTTTGAAATTCGAGCATGACATTTTGGTCTCTCATCCAGTCTAACCTCCCTGAGTTTGATCAGATCCATCCATAAAAGTTCAACGACATGGAAAAAAAAAATTCCTCCTTAATTGTCCATTCAATTTGGTGGGGCCCATGAGACATTTCTGTTCGCATTCTGCATGTCAAAACAGGGTCTGAACAAAAATCAGAGGTGATTGAGATAATGTCTCGTTCTTTTATGTTAGACGGGGTCTTCTAATATTCAAGCATATCTTAATAAATTCAGGAAAAGTATAATTTCAAAAGGAATGATATGGATAAATAAAAGAGATATTGTGTCCACCAAACTACTACTATTATTATTAGTAATACTACTTTCAAACAAGAGGAAGCCTTATCTCAACGAGGATCATCCAAAAATATATCTTTTCTCTTAAATTAATATTCAGATAAATCTATTCAAATCTTAAATAAATCTTTTTCCTCAAAACTATTATATAAAAAGGAATTGTAGTAGAAACGAGTACTCTCATCAGAAATAGTAACAGGTACTATCCAGCAAAAAAAAAAATCTATAAGAAAGCTAAGGTTTGAATGGACACTACCTCAAATTTTATAGAATCCAAGCACCGTTACATTTAAGTGCTTTAAATATACAGATCCAACTCTTAAACAAATCTTTCTTTCCCCTAAACTACTATTTAAAAAGGAATTGTAGTAAAAAAAACAAGGATTCTTATTAGAAGTATTAACATATCATTACCAGAATAATAAATAAACAAATCCTTACCACCAAATATTATGTGATGTTGCGAAAAACAGATTTGAATAAACCTTATTCATGGGCTAGATTGTAGAAGAACCCATGTTCAAAAGGAGGCTAGACCCTTGTAAATAAAAGAAAAAGAGAAAAAAATAGAAACGGATGCCAACCCCCCCCCCCCCCCCCCCAAAAAAAAAAAAAAAAAAAAAACACCCACCCACACACACAAAAATCACACACACAAAAGCCACCTCTAATGTTAAATTCATTACTTTTTTTTTTCAAAAAGAAAGCTAAGGTTCAAGACGCCGTTTCAAGTTTTGTTGAATCCAAGCAACTTTTGATGTAAACCCTTTAAATTCTAATATCAAAATCTTAATAAATCTTTTTCCTAAACTAATAACTAAAATTAAATTTTAAAAAAGAATTACACTAGAAACAAAGATTCTTTGAAAAATAGTATCAGAAAATCATTAAATAAATAAATAAATAAATAACCTTGCCACCAAATATTATGAAATATTGCAAATACAGATTTGAATAAACTTTATCCATGCGGATGGATTATAGGAGAGCGGAGAGCTCATGTTTAAGTGCAAGCCATGACCTTTGTAAAAAGAAAAGAAAAATGAAAAACTATTAAATATAAGGATGGACCCCACAAAGCCACCTCATTTTAAATTTTAAATTCTTTATTTTCTTCCAAAAGAAGGCTAAGGTTAAAAGGGATGTCACTTCAAATTTTATAGAATCCAAGCACTTTTTTTATTTATAAACTCTTCAAATTAAATTTATATGAATATCTTTTGTTATTTTAAAGAGAAAATATTGTTTTGCTTAAAACCTTTCAAAATTAAACTTTAAACATATGTTTTCCTCTGACGTAGAAGGGCAGAGTTCGCTTCATGTGTCGTTGTGTGCCAAATACACCCTTGGAGAAAAACAAATACATGATGGTTTTCTAAAGGTAGGCAGAAAAGAATAATTAAAGGCTTCCAGATGTAAACACGTGCAACTCACTTACCAAAAAGCTAGTCCAAATTTAGTTTTAAGTCTAATTCTACATCTGATTCTGGATACAGTTGATTTTAATTTGAGATGTGGCTTAATCAAGTAATGCACAAGATTGATAGTTACACTGTTATAAGCCACTAAATGTGCTGCTGTAGAAAAATGGCCATATCCAGCAAGTTATGCAGCCTAGGGTAATATGTGCTCACATATGCACTATGAGGGTCTTGTTATGACTGCACGTTCTAATTATTTAGTACTGTTCTCTCATTTGTTTAGGACTTAGCGCGATCTATCCCTTGACCCTTTCTAATTCTCCCAAACTATCACTTATTCCGATCTAATTCCCCTCCCCCTTTTGTTATTCTTCTCACTTGCTTTCACATATTAGACCACCAAAAACCATTACATAAAATGGATGACTAAAAAGAAAGGTGAGGAAAAAGTCTCCACGAACATCACCTCCACTAGTCTCATTGTTACTTACCAAAATCGCTTACTTTGCATGTACTTAACTTGGACAAAAAAAATTTCACAAACTCTTTTATTATCTTCAGATAAGTAACTGATCATAAACATCTGAACAATTCTTTGATGGAGTCTTTTCAACTTTTAGTTGTGCTTCACAATCGCATTATGACATGAAATAGCCTGGCTCAGTTGCTGTTGTAATGTTGAATGGTATGGATTAAGAACAGCACACTTACTAGGAAGCCTCCATAGTGACACGGGATACATACATGATAAGACATGGACACAGTGATATGGCAGATCCTTAAAAAACCAGAATACGGGAACATGGCAAGTGGCAACACAAACATACAGGAAATATATGTAACAAACAGAAATTTGCAACGAGTAGGATATGTTCTTTTGACAGCAGAAGGAAAAAAAAAAAAAGCCTTAACGATTAACATATATAGATTTTTATCTTAAAGCGAAATATTAATATCCAAAAGTCCAATCTACTACAAGCCGATGATGCCCCTCATTGTTCGGAAGGAGTCTATGTTGTGTTAAATAGTGAACAACTTATATCAAAGGGACAATTTTATGTTTACTTAAGCTGAACATAGTTTTTGCATGTATGAAACACAATCTTCAGAATTTTTCATAAGCCGACATGGCTCCAACACAATCTTTTGGTTCATCCAAAATCAACACTGCTCCAACAGGTTTGATACCAGGCAAGTGTTATGCAAGTGTTTGTGTCCGACACATGTTTGACACAGATACAAGACTCACTTTGAAGTTTTCGTGATTCTAAAATAATTGAGAAGCCTTTGAAATTATGAATGTTGGACATAGCCGAACATGTCAAATCTTTGGGAGGAGCATGGTCTAAAATCTGATAATAGACACAGATCTTAGCATGGCATAATACTGCCACACAGAATAAAAGAATATCACCATTGGCTAATAATAATCCAAAAGAAAAAAGGTGAACAGTAAGTAATACGACATTTTCATTTTAGCCTTTGGTAGAGAGCACATTATCTTAGAGTACAATTTTGGGGTCAATGGTTTTATCTTTTATCTCTATTAAATTCTCAGAAAGTCCGCAACTCTCTCTCTCTCTCTCTCTCTCTCTCTCTCTCTCTCTCTCTCTCTCTCTCTCTCTCTCTCTAAGATCCCATTGCCCACCCTAACTGGCCCACTTATTGGTTTCATGTCAACAATTCAGACTCATCTTCTTTCCAATTTAAGCTACCACTAAATCGCCATGAATGCGTTTCTTATCCAATCTTTTAGCATATTGCAGCTCCTCCATATCCTCAACATTCTCATTTTTGCTGCACCCATTTTTGGATCCATAATGCATAGCTTTCATAGAATCATCTAGGTTCTCCAAAATGTTCCCCTCAACTTCTTTTTTTTTTTTTTTTAATGTTCGCATGGTATACTTCCAAAGGAGTTCTTCTCATCAATCATCCCCTCTGATTCAAAAATTCTATCGACATTGTCATTCTCAATTTTCAATCGAGATGAAAATTGTGTTTAAGCAACAAAAAATCATCAACCGTGGGGATTAATGTGGACCATACAATTGTTACTTATCATTCTTTTGCTATCTAGTTTTCATCCTACTAATTCTAAATCTTCTTTCCACATAAACATTAGTATTGTAGAAATTATTTTTCCCCTAGTCTCACCAACTAATACAATACCATAAGTAAACAGTATACACCATGACATTATGCAGAGGGCAAGTGCGTTTATCTTAACTAATGCAACAAGGTAACAACTTATGTTCTTGATAGAGAGAATGGATATAATTTTCCTCTAATTGTTCCTACATCTCCTTAATCACATAAATTAACTGATGGACACTTGGTTTTTCTAGAACCCACTACGTAATCTTGACTCGAGCTCTTTATTTTTTCCCCTAAAAGGAAAACGAAAAACCATACAGTAAACCTCTTTTTTTCTCCTACATATTTCCAATAGATTCAACGGTAAACCTCCCGGGATAAAACCAAATTGGTTCTGGGAATTGACTGTATCTTCTATCAATCATTGCTTTGTTACTCACAAAGTTTTAGGCATGGTTTGCAAGTTTGATTGCACAATAGTTTTCACAGACTTGTATATATCCTATATTCTTATATCTTCCATTCATTAGAGACTTTTTTTGGTCTTTATAGTGCTGTCAAATAACTTAGCGATCTCTTTATCCCTCACAGGCTCTCAAAATTAATAATGCCATCACACCCTAACGTCTTTCTATTTCATTTTCCTTTCATAAATTATTATTTTACTTTCATTCATCTTAGTAAACTCATGCGTAGCTCGCCTTCTCTATTTAATTTTTCACTGACTTATGTAAAATTACTTCAATCTATTCTACATATTTAGATTCATCCTCACTGGAAGCCTTTCTCTGCTTCTCCTCTTTTCAAAATATACACTAGTCCCATAGCTAGTTTAGCAAGCACTTTATGAGTATGAAGTGGAATAAGAAAAAGAAAACAAAGATTAATATGAAGGGTACCTGCGTGTATGAGTTTCTAAACTCTTGCTGAGCCAAGGACAACTTTGATACAAATAAAGACAAGTACTTCTGTTTAATGTTTTCACATGTCCTCTTAAGGCAACCATCATTATAGCATCTGGAGAATACTTCGTTGTGACCATCACATTCTATAGCTCCATCCTCATCATTATCGACCGTAGACCTTTGAAAGGTAACACCATCTAGTTTCTTATACTGTTCAAAAGACCTGCCATTGGTAGTTGAAACTGACTTCTTGTCCTCACTGACTTTTCGTCTCTTCACGTAATATCGTTCGAACCTGACAGAATCACTAGTTTTCTTGTGGTCATTATTTTCAGAAGGATGTGCTCCAATAAATGGACAATGAGGTAAAAATTCTGAGGTAACTGGGAGCAATTCAGCCAGATTGTGAAGAATATGAATACTTAGTAAAGGGTCCAGACGGAAATCATTGCTGTTTTCATCAGCTAAAGTCAGTGCTTCTTTGTATAGTGACACAGCACGGTTGTAACCTTGTTCAATTATAGCTATCCCAGCTAAACCATTCAGTGCAACAACAATTATTCTAAGAGCTTCCTCTCCTTCAACCATGGCTTTGCCAATAAGAACCTAGGCCCAAGAAAATTAAAAAGAAAAAGAAAATAAAATTATCCTCTCGAATTTAGGGGTTAAAATGTTTAGATGAATCAAACAACAAAGAACAACAGATTCCAGGGTTTTAGCATATTGATCTCACATCTAGTATCTCCTCCATAGTCAAAGGAGATCGTTGCAAAGAACAGAGACCATAACTCCCAACTTGCGGATGGCAACATGCCTGACGAAGCTTCAAAAGTGGGAATAGAAGCTTTTCTACCTCAGTGCGAGAAAGAGAATCACTGCATGAAGTATCAGAACCTGTATAGGAGTTGGGAGACAACAGTTTAAACCAACAGTGAAATCATATATTTATAAAAAGCCAGATAATGTTAAAAAGTAGACATACTTTTTCTTTGGTGAATATCATTTTTGCAACTGCTGATAATTTGATGAGCATATGTCACACAGGTTTCATGTTGCTTCTGGTAGAAATGTTCTTCTATAGCTGAAAAGGTTAGCCACGACAAACACTCCTCTTGTAATGGTAATTGTAACTCTTCTGACACATGTATTTTTGATGAACGCCACATGATTTGTTTGAAAAATCTGTGCACAAATTCCATGGCCACAAAATCTCTCTTCTGTAACATAAATTATGAAAATAATTAAATCATCATCCGTTCCATTCAAAAGATTAACCTAAAAGTGTCAATAAGTAATGATATGTACCAGACTCTACTTTTCACTAGAAAGCTACAGACCCCAATCAGAGAAGGCTCAATATCTATTTGTATCAACCCAGTATCTCCCTCCCTCCCTCACCCTCACAAAATATATATACTATACATAAAGATCTATTTTCTATGATGCTACACACATGCACATATGGGAACCGTGGAGGAGAAAGAGGTTTGTTTGAGGAAGAAACACGTCCCAAATTAATTTTTTAGGGTTTTTTTTTTCATATCGACACCTAGAATTCTTTGCTAATTCCATATTCAGCCCCAAATCATTATATTTCCATTTTGACCCCCCAAATCATTAAGTGGGGACAAAAACCACCCCATGTCGATTGTCATTTGTTTTACCCTCAATAAATGAATCTTTATACTTCCATTTCCATCTCCCCATCAACTCCTCTCTCTCTCTCTCTCTCTCTCTCTCTCTCTCTCTCTCTCTCTCTCACACACACACACACACTCTCACCCTTCTCTCTCACTCTCACCCTCTTTCTCCTCTCTTTCGCACCTTCGTAGAACCTTGGCCATCATGGAATGCGTTTGGTGCGAGGAAAATAAAGAGGGAAAGAGACAAATGGTGTTTTGGTCTGTTCAGATAATAATATATAATACCTGAAGCTAAATAAGGAAATATATAAACAGAACAACTAAAGACGGGTTTTTTTTTTGTCCCGACTTAAATAATTTGAGGGATCAAAATGGAAATATAATGATTTTGGGGATGAATATGGAATTAGCAAAGAATTCAATTGTCGGTATGGGGGAAAACTCTATTTTTAAACTTTCTAATCTATTAAGAAATTCTAAAATGTTGCAGAACATAAAAACTATAATAAAATATAATCCAACAGTTAGTAACAACAATATATCATGTATAGTTTTATGTTTGTCTTCTTCATTTTAATTTTTTCACTTGATATTTAAAATTTATAATTCCTTGATGTTTTATTTGAGAAAAATCAGAAAAATTCCATCCCATTGAAAAGAAGGAAAGCCATGAGTTCCCTTTCTTTCTATCTTTATATTTCTAATCCGAAGGGGAAAGTGAGCACATGATGTATTTATTTTATTTCGATAAATTGTAAAGGGCAGTTAGTTTTATTTTTAATGTACAACGGGCATGTTTGGTTAAAGGTGGAAGTAAGGAAGTGAGGAAGTGAGGAAGTGGTAATAGTTCCTTTGGAACTTGAGAATTAGTTAGTAAGTTTTCGGTATTTAGATGTTATTAGGAAGTGTAATTTGGAAAATGTTGTGTCTTTTCCGGTGTTTGAATGGTAATGTGAAAGTGGAAGTGAAAAAATTGACCACAAAGTTGACCACAAAATAATATTAAAATAAAATTTAATTAAGAAAAATAAAAAAATGGACTATAATTAGAATGCAAGTGAGATTTACATGAGCAAAAAATTAACTGTTTTGTGCTTCAACTTATTACAAATTAGATTTACATGACCACAAATTAACTGTAGCACTCCGAAAGTAAGGAAATGGTTGTGTAAAAGAGAAAAGAGAAAAGGAAAAGAACTTTTTTCATTTTCTTTTTCCGGTGTTTGGATGAACAGCGAAAATGGGAAAAGACATTTCCCACTTCCTCACTTCCACCCAATTCCTTGAATCCAAACAACCCCAACGTGAAGGCTAGTTGGCGGGTAAAGAAACATACCTTGCAACACAAGACAGAAGGGGAAAAATAGGGTTTGTAATGGGATTTGAGAAAGCCCAAATCTAAGCTTATAGGAAATAGGGAAAGATAAAGATTCAGGCTTCACACATCGCTCACCCACTTCATACTTCGTATGCATAGATTCCAAAGAAACACCATTGGGGCCTCTATTTTCCATAAATTATTCATCCATTGATTTCCAAACAAAATCGTACAAAAGTATATATAGAAAAGAGGTCACGTGCACTGCTCGTGCTTCAAGTAAAGAAAATAAAAGACTAATATAAATAAATAAGACTAACAAACGAGCTAATAAAAAGAAAACTCCTAATCATAATTATACCCAACTCAAGCACTCCTACGCAAATATATCTATTAACTCTTGGTTGGATTCCCATCAATTCTCCCCCGATGGGAGAAAACTCATCCTTGAGTTTTAAGATGTGACATCACGAAAAATCTTGAACACAAAGATTGGACTAGATGTTGATGATATCAATAACACGTTGAGCATCAACGAAGATGTAAGCAATGGTTGTCCTTAGTTCATTGCATAAATGACATCGTTTCAGACTTGGATGGTGGCTAAATTTAAAAATCAATAATTGACACCTCACACATGGGTGAATCTGTCACCTACTTTATGCATCGCACAAAGATTTTAAAAATTGAAAATTGAATATGTTGTTCTGAAACGGATTGAATTGAAATTAGAGCATTTCATAACCTTTTGAGCCTGTTGAGAGGACATTGCATCTACCTCGAGCTCGAGATCCAAAAGAACGTGAAGGACTATCTCTCACAAATCTAACGCTTTGAAAACGCCTCGAATCGGCTCTGAAAGGACTGAAGACATCCTGAAGAACCAAATCTGTTCAAGTTAGACTGGTTAAAGTTTAGATCTAGTGGCGTCTGACTATCTTGCATGCGGCGATAAACAAATCTGCAGGTGACGATTGCAGATGGAGTCAATGAGGAAGTCTATTGACAATAACGCAGACAGTAATCAAAGGAGATAATGGAGGCAGTCGACGGGATCTGGAGGATCGAAGAAGTTTTTTTAGGGTTAGTTACTGTTCACGTGAACAATACTGCTGCAATATTGTTCATGATGAATAGTACAATTTTTTTCAATCATAGAAAGAATGTTCCAAGATTTTTGAATTAAGGTTTTTGGTTTTTATGGAAGGGATTAGGATTTCAGCTCAGATACCAAATTTGTGCAGAAGGAAAAACTAGGGTTTCTGGTGAAAATTGAGAAAGAACAAATCTAGAGTTTATGAAAATTAAGTAAAGATAAAGATTCAGGCCCACATCTAGGTGAATCGCTTCACCACTTCATTCACATACAAAAATTCCACAGAAACACCATTAGAGTTTCAATTTTTTCATAACTATTCATCGATTGACTTCCAAACAAAATCTTGATTATATATAGAAAAGAGGCCATGACTCGTGCCTTAAGTAAAGAAAATAAAAGACTAATAAAAGAAAATAAAAGACTAACAAAAAACTAATAAAAAGACTACTCCTAATCATAATCATATCCGATTCAAGCACTCGTCCTACGTGAATACGTCTTTCAAGTCTTTGTTGGATCCCCATCACCTTGTTCATTGCATATTAAGCTTCTGTGCAACCAAGAAGCAACACCACAAAACTTCCCCAAAGCAAGAGCGTAAAAGGAGAGTTGTGCAATGATTGGGCAAAGAGGGAGGGAGAGAGAAAAAGGTTTGTTGACGCAACTTGGGTCAGGTCGAACTTACACAACCAATTCCAATCAGAAATATGACAAGGTTGAGCTTGGGTTGAAAAACTTCAAACCACATGAATGTTGGTTTAAGTTATGGTTGACCCTTATCTCAACCTAAGCATAACCCAACACAAGAAGCAATCTGACATCTAGCTAATATAATTTCTTTTATTGGAGGTATTTTGATAAGCCTACTGGTTTTTCCAATTTCCAAATAATCCCCTTGAAAACTTTTGATTTTTCTATAGCCACTTTGTAACCAAAAAATGAATTCAATATTAAAAACTTTTAATAAAACCCAGAACATTTGAAAGAGATGTTGCTTTTATTTCAACTTCCCCAAAGTTACTATTCCCTTTTCGATCAAGGACCTGTTCCGAATGAAATTGGTTGAGGGGGCTGCTCTAAAATCAGGAAACAATCAGGGAGGCTTTACAAAAGTTCTCTATTTTCATATGTGAAGCACATATACATCTTATATAATTTTTATACATAAAAAAGCTATAATAAAATTATAGGTTGTTTTCAATGTTTTCAATAACTTACAAGATATGTATCTTTCAATTCGATATGACATACGGAGAAATTGATCTGTATCTTATATATGTGTCTCTTGCATTAATTTAACTTAGATATAGTTTTGGTATCTGAGATATAATTCATATCTTATGATATATGATATCTTATAATTAGTTGACTCAAGTAGTTATGAGTCTCAACACCATATCGAATGACCTTTAAGGTTCATTTACGGGTCGCAAGTTTCAAAACTCGTTGTCTATTAATAAAAGGCAAGATCCAAGCACATTTTACCACATTTTGTCGATAGAAACATATAAAAACCTATTGTCATGCTTAGCTTTTTTTTTCTATGGTCACGTTGACCGGGCAACAAATCCAAAACCCCTACTTCGGACTTGCAAAAACCTTAGTCCTCCTTTCTGGACCATATGAAACCAGTATTCACAAGGAGATCTTGTCAGAAATGCTAAATTTGATCAATCATAAAGATAAACCTCCACTTATTGTTCTCTTCTTTTTTTTTTTAAAAGAATAGTATGTAGCATGCGCAATCAGGATTTAAGCCCATACCACTTGCCCGCTACAAAAGGCTTTACAATTGTCCTACAACGGTGCTTGCTTATTTATTTTCTGATTCTTTATTGTCTTTATAACTGAACATTATTTTTGTCTCATTGTGATTTTGTTGTATTTATGATGTGGACATCCAGCTCGTGTATAGCACGTGCATCACCGGCTGAGAAGACACCTTTTTCCAGTTTCTCAGTAGTAATAGAACTCTATATAATTTTAATTTCTTTATTTTGAGTTTCTTTATTTGGAGTTGTATTTTTATTAGGAGTTTAGTTTCTTTATTTTGTAAATGTAATTCTATTATAATTAGGAGTTTTAGTTTGAGTTGTATTCAATTTTGTATAACCTATAAAAGGCCTCTTATATCATCAAACAATGAAAGAAATGAATTATTATGAAAGTTTTCTCAAATTTGTTGGAGTTGTGATCACTCCCAAATGTGTGTGAAGCCCTAAAAAAACCCTAGATTAGTGGTGTGAAGCCCTAAGTAGCCTATCCTCTTCCCTGCCTCTCTTCTCTTTCCTGATTCAAAATTCTCTTTCTACAAAAAAAAATGTTACACTACCTCTACAGTGTCGGCCCGACTGTTAGAGTAAAAACAGACATGCAACAGTAAAAAAAGACTCGTTACAATAAAAACAGACCCGTTAAGTGTTCAAAGTTCGTTTGCAAGCCGCATCTCTCTCATCCGGGGTTCAAATCATGCATGGTTTGAAGCATTAGATTCGTGGAAGCCAGATCTACACATTTACAGTTATCACAGAACACTGGAGTCGATTGATCCTCAGTAAGTACTTATCTATTCATATCAGTTAATTGTTATTTTGAGACTGATAATTAATCTCTGATAATTTATAGATTTAACTGTTATCCACAAAGACGAGATTGAGTGTATCTGCTTGCCTTTGAATTCAGTAGTTTTAATCTTAATTGTAGAATCTTTTATCGCATAATATATTACATTAATTGATTCACAATTGAAATTGGATTTTGCCTGCGCATGTGAATCTGCTAAATAATTTTCTAGACTATTAGTTTTAAGCTTTTCCTACTAATGATCGTTTCATGTTGGTGAACGTTATTGTGTTTTGTTGCTGATTTTCATACACGCATACACGTTTCATATCAACTTGATATCAGAGCATGATATAGATAGAAAACTTATTTTTAAAAAATAGACATTTTTTTGAAAAATTTGTTCAGTTTTCTGTGCAAAAAGAAAAAAAGAATTGCATATAGAACTTTCATCATTCATCTAAGCCTTGTTTAGTGCATACCAACTTCAATAGATTTCCAAGCCACCTTAGATGACATCATGGCCAAGCTTAATAAGCTACTCTGAATCTCGGATAACGTGAACAATACTTTGGATAGAATCGCAGATAAAGAGGTAACGAATTTTGATAGTCTTATCTCTCCGGTAGTCATGCCTGTGATAAAGGAGTTTAGTATGATAGACTTCTCCAAGCTCAGTATTATAAATGCCAAAGTTATGGGCATGTTGCTGCCAACTGTCCAAGAACATTTAAGATTATCATCACTGACAGAGTTCTCATTAAAACACCTTAGCCTGATAGTACTATTTCTTTGAAAGCCACTCCCGTAATTAAAGAGTTTAGTGTTTTTTTCTCGGCCCTAGCGACTATTCTCTCTTTTGCTACCACAACTATCACATGCTTTTTCCCTTCTCAGCTGTACTGTCAACACCACCTTCTCCACCTCCTTTACTGTCACCCCTACTCTCGTTACCTATTTTAGTCACCAATCCCTTCCTCCTCTGTTACCGATACCATCTCATTTTCCCTTATGGTATATGTTAGGTACTAAATTGAAATTCTCCATAGACTTTATCCCCATAGCTGATCAGTATCAAGTCTTTGAGTCTGCATTATCATCTGCAACATCTTTTGCATCACACATGAACGAACCAACGGAGATTAGTAATAAAATTGCACAAAACAACGCCAAGTATGCTATACGAGCTGATGATAAGAATAGATTAAATACTTTTAATATTGGTGATGTTCAAAAGTTGCACGCTTGCAGTTCTAATCCATTTCAAATATTGATTAAATTGAACAATAATATTTATGTTATAAATCTTCTTATTAATTTTAGCATCAATTCTACTTTCAATATTGACTGCTTAGTGGATTATAAAGGTCCTATAAATATAATCTTACTTATTGATGAGCCTTCTCATGAGCCTATTTCCGAGAGTCACTTCTTTTCACTGCTACCAGATATTATACCCTATACATCATGTCAAGTTGATAAATTCTTAAATGATAAAATTATCATCATCCAAGTTGTTGGGATTCAAAATATCTGATTTGGACTTAAAAAAATCAATTGATGATACATGACTAGACCGAAGTAAACTGCCGAAAATTAATCATGAAATTTTGAAGCAATATGAAAGCACTTCCATTTCTAACTCAACGGAGTCGAGTTCTCTCCAACACGGGGAGAATGATGCGGATATCAAGCCACGTGAATGACACATGCATCACCAGTGGAGAAGACGCCTTGTTCCAGTTTTTCAATAATAATAGAACTCTATGTAATTTTAGTTTCTTTATTTGGAGTTATATTTTTATTAGGAGTTTAGTTTTTCTTTATTTTAGAAATATAATTCTATTTTAATTAGGAGTTTTAGTTTGAGTTATATTCAATTTTGTACAACCAATAAAAGACCTCTTGTATCAAACAATGAAAGTAATGAATTATTATGAAAGTTTTCTCAAATTTGTGTGAGTTGTGATCCCTCTCAAACCTCTCTCTTTGTGTCAGAAACCCTAGATTAGTGGTTTGAAGCCCTACTAGCCTATCCCCTTCCTCCCCCTCTCCTCTTTTCCTATTCAAAATTCTCTTTTTACAAAAAAAAACTGCTACAGCATACAATGTCGGCCTGACGGCTACAGTAAAAACAGACCCCGTTACAAAAAACAGATTTGTTAAGTATTCAAGTTCATTTTCAAGCCACACCACTCTCAACCGGAGTTCAAATTATGCACAGTTTGAAGTGAGATTCGTGGAAACCAGATCTACGCTTCTACAGTCATCACAGAACACTGAAGTTGACGTGATCCTTAGTAGGTATGTTTCTAATTCATATCAGTTATTTTGAGTCTAATAATTAATCCTGATATTTTATAGATTTAACTGTTATCCACAAACATGAGATTGAGCACCTATGCTTGCCTTTGAATTCAGTAGCTTTATCTTAATTGTAGAATCTTTTGCCACATAATATATTATTTTTAATTGATTCATGATTGAAATTGAATTTCGCCTGCGCATGTTAAATCTGATAAACAAATTGCTAGATAATAAGTTTTAATTTTCCTACCAATGACGTTTCATGTTAGTGAAGCGTAATTGAGTGTTTTGTTGTTGATTTTCATACACGTGTTTCACATTAATTTATCACAGTTTTACCTTTCCTTTCATGGATAAATAGGATTTTATATTCCTTTCTTGGACTAATAGTAAAGTTTCTAACTTCTTTTGTTTGAGAGAATAATGAGCGAAGTAAGCATTATTTTTAAGAGTGGTTCCTAGAATCTTTGTTTCTTTGTTTGTTCTTTACTTTCAGTACTACTTTAGAGAAATTCCCATAAGCTTACATCACATGGAGGAGGAAGAGTAAAAAAGGGAAGAATGGAACCCAAAGAAAGAAGATGGAAACCAAGAAAGCGGGTGAATGGAGCCCCCATTGAAGAAAAGAAGCTCCCATGGAGGGAGAAAGAACTCCCGTGTAGGCAAGGATTATTGCCAAGAAATCCTACATCGTCCTCCGCCCACATGAATCACAACAACTCTCCACGAACTGCCACTACCTCCATATACTGTGAACTCGAGTTGTTATGTAATAAGCTTGTGATAGCACACCCTTGCATCTTTAATTTGAAAGCCCTAACTCACCGGAATGGGAATATTTGGACCACAATCCTAGAACGGAAGGAAGCGTCATACTGTCTAAGCTAAGATTAATTGGCTATTTTATACTATTTAAGGATTATACTATTATGGATTATAATTAATATGGTTTAATTTAATGACTTCATTTTAGTTAATGGTCTAAAGGTCATTTGATTTATTTAGTTACTATTTTCTCAGGGTATGATTGTAGCAGTAGATGCTCTATCTCATATTCTACTTTATATTTATACTTGTGATCATCTCATTCTTTTATCTTTTCAATTGATTTAAATACACTAATTTACAGGCTTGTTGCTTGTGTCTACAACCAGTAATTCTATGTTTTAAATTTTGCTCATATTTCTATGATGAAGAGTTGTATTCTTAATTACATAATTATTTGCTCCTGGGAATTGTGGCTAATGACAACCAAGATGCTATTATGATATGATAAAAATGGAAAACAATACACCATACATATCCCAACTTGACAAGTTCGGTTATTTTAGATTTAAGCTAATCTAGGTTCTACGGACTTAGTTTGACTGGGGAAAATATGCATAAGTTTGTATTCGCCTTTAACTCTCCTAAAGTGAGAGTTCAATGTGTCAGACTCAACCTAACCCGACAAAATCTTTACCAGAACCTACCCACGCACAGCCAACCTGTTGTCAGATTTTGGGGTTTCGATGCCAATCTGGATTAGTTTAGTTTGATCAGGGTGTAGATGTGGGCCTGGTTAGGTTGACCCTCAATGCAACCCAACCCAACCCACAAAAGTTACACCCCTAGGGAAGAAGATAATATTTGTTAGTGTATGCCGCTCATCTGTTCAATGTAAACCAAGAACCCAATATGAAGCAGATACCCCGAACAACACTACGATTAGAAATTACCATCCATGCTTTGTTGATTATCTTTGAAATTTCAAAAAACTTGTAGTGAGAACTATAATTCATGATTTGGATGAAGTGGATGAAGGTTAGCTCAATTCAATCATTTGCAAGTACGGGTCCATGAGTAATGACCTCGAAAAAAGGCGGGACTCTGTCAATCCAACCAGCCTAGCCTAACACACCATTACAATGCCAATAATGAGGTTTATCACATGCTCACAAATAAGCATATAACAATCACGAGCGTATAGCGGCCCTATGAAATTCACTAGCTAGGGTCAATGAACAGATTATGTGATCTTGTTCTATGACACATGTTGAAACCACCAAATTATCGCCTCCACCACCAATAATGTGTCAATTTGACCTGACTAACTTGACAGAAGTTTGTAGGCTCTGATTAGCTCTAAACTGGTCCAAGTCCCACAGAATTCAACTCGACAAACCATTTAGTACATGAATCTATTCAGGCTGATCCTTTGACTCGTATGCCAAAGCTCGGTGGAGAAACGGTTAGGCATTAGGTCTAGGTTAGTAGCTTCTCCGATTCCTCCTACTTGTGCCTCATGGAAGTTTAATTTATTTGCAAAAAACATCTCAATTTCTATTGTTAACTAACCTAATGATAACCTAATGAGTGCATTAGGTGTTCAGTTGTGGAAGGAAGTGATGATGCCACAATGGTTATTGCATTTGGTGTAAACTGGTTTCAAGTTCTATCTAGAAAACTGTAAGTGAAAATAAAAATAAAAAATCACCATCTGACTTGTGAGCCCTGTCTGTTGTAAGTATCAACGTCAACATTCCATGTCTCATGCTGTTGTCTCTTGTGACAATGGACCACCATTGTGATACACCTAAATTAATGTACTTGTGGATTGCTGTTTCCAGCCAGCAGTACTGTCAAAGACTTGTTATTGTGAAATCAAAATCATTGTATGTATCAAGGTCAACATTCCCCATCTCATGTTGTTCTTTCTTGTGACAATGGACCACCATTGTGATACACGCATTGATGTACTTGTCTCGTTTTTCTGTTTCCATCCAGCAATACTGTCAAAGACTTGTATATTATGATATCAAAATCATTTTCTAATATATCCAAACATCCTCCAGTCATAAAGATAGTCCTTCAATAAGGTGATTATCCTCCTACCATACAGAATAATATTTCCAGATATCAGTTGTAACTCACATTTGAAATTCAATAGAATACCAAAATGCATGCATGTTCAGATGATGGGTATGCCATCATTGTTATTATCCCCGATTACCTGAAACCTTTCTTCCATCAAACTAATAAAGCCTTGAGAATTTGATTAAGATTGATAGAGATTGATTGCTAGAATTTGAGAATGAGTTGAAACTTGTGAGTCATTATTATTTCCTAAACTTCTTCACATTCTCCATACCCATTCTTCACAAACTTTTATACCCTAGTCCTTCTGTATAAACTTAATAAAGGTATCTGAGAGGATTAAATGACAGAAACAAAAAGGAACATTTGAAAGAGATAAAATCAACATACCTCATAGGGGTCTCTGATAACTTCAACCCACCATCTGTAGATATCAAAAGGACTGGCTCTCAGAAAACGCAACAGCCCATACATGTCATCAAGCTTGCGCTGTATAGGAGTTCCTGTGATACACCACCGATGTTGAGCACATAGCCGCATTGCCATTTCCGTTACAGAAGCTGTATTGCACTCCACCATCTGGGCTTCATCTAAACATACCCTCCACCAGTGTATCCTCGTAAGCAGAGTTGGGACAATGGGGTACCTAAATGCATATACCAAATTCGATAAGTAATCATTTATCTGCAGACATGTATTTATATTATGCAATGCTTTTGGTACGTAATAATTAACATAAGAAATCGAAGATACTTCTCATTTTAGCAGAAATTTGCGCTAAATACAGTTTTCAGAGACATGCATCCAACTGAAGTTAGGGACTGAAGGCAATAAAGTACTAATGTTTGGGTTGGTTCTGTAATTGTGACTACGTCGTTACACGTAAGCTTATACATGCAAGTGTGCAATGTTTATCATAAAATATACAATCTTCTGCATGATAAGACATTAGAAATAACGCTATTTCATTCCATGTTTAGTAAGGAAGGCTTGCGGAGGCTTTGCCTCCAGGTACAGGTGACCAGCAACAGTGCACTGTACAAGGGAAAAATTTTCTTGATAAATAATGTCATGAACGTATAAAAGAAAGAATCAAAAGATAATCTCGTGTAAACTACCAGTGCTGACATGTAACAATGAAATATGTTCTGTCATTAAGCATGCATAATAGTTTAAAATGATGAAGAAATAATATCTAGAACCATGCAGTTAACTAAACTCCTATGACATCCACAAGTTTCTTGAGCTTAGCTTATAATGATACAAGTAGAAGCAATAAAGATAATTGTTTTCTGATGACTGAATGCTAATTCAAAAACTTAAACAGAAGTCTATGTCAGTGGTTACTATTGAGGAACGGACTACCAGTAAAAAAGATGATGAGAGCAAAGGACAATTCACAAAGAATACAAACTTAGATAATCTATGGTTGAACAAGGTTGACTACATTCTATCAAACATCTATGAGATGTTTCAACTTGCTGACACTAACCAACCATGTTTCCACCTAACTGCTGAATGGTGGGAAGCATGATAGAGGAAATGAAGATAGCTTGAAGTGGAAGGGAAGTAAAAGAATTAGGTGTCAATTCTCTATATTGCGGTTCGCCAAATTCTAGAAAATCAGTGGAACAAAAACAATAGATAACTTTATTGCTTGGCGAATTCCTAAACGCAAGGTGAATACCAAAGTGTTTCCATGGTCATTGCTTTTTAATTATAGTAAAAAAAAAAAAAATCCATTTTCCTATATGAAGGCATAGTTTGTGTATGCCAAGGATACACTAGTGCGAGTTGCCAAGATAATGACCACAAACATGTTGATCCACACAAAATTACACAAAGCTGAGAAGCTATCTGACGAGAGAAATAAGCATATGATGAGGTACTCTCAAATCCAGAGGTGCATAGGGTTGTTATTTGTGAGTTTGCCAGATTTACCGAGGCCATAAAGTTTGTGGAACATGATAGTTGGTGATATAAGAAAGATAGAGCCAGATTTTTCGTGGGGGCTCAGTAGATTTTCAACAGCATCTCCTTCAAATTCAGCTTTTAATATCCTTTGAAACAATGTTCATCCTCTTGTTGTGAGAGTAGTTCATGCATTTACTTAATCCATTCAAAAAGAAAAAAAAAAAGAAAAGAAACAAAACAGCACCAGTGGCCAAAGGTCGCTGTATGGCCATGCAAATTGTCACATTCTATCTGGAAAGACTAGAACACAACCATGCACATCACTTAACGACACAGAGAAGAGTATTAGACACAATAAATTATAAAAATTTAAATAGGGGGCAACCAAATGGGCGATCATAACTAGTGTTACAGAATGTTTTAGGCCCTAGCATGCGGTGAGCTCGTGCATATTGCATGTTCGCCGCATAAATGGCCGTATATGAGGCTTGATATTTTTAGTCTTGCGAAAAATAAAAAGAATATCAGAAATTCAGAAAAGAACTAGTAAAAATACACAGAAAATTTAGGGGGGAAATAAGATAGAGAGAGAGAACGACAAGATCATTACAAAGAGGGAAAATGCAGTGAATGAAGGGAAAAAGGAAAGAAGTGAAGAATAAAAGGAAAGAAAAACAACGTTATAAGAAATGAAATTCATACAAGATCCAAGAAAAGCTCAAAGAAACATATGCTATGAAATGGAATAAGGATTCTCTCCTCTCCATTTGATTTTTCGCAGTTACGGTGAAAGGACAATGAAAATCTTAAAAATGAAAGCAGGCAAGGAATCCTAGAACGAGGAAAGAGAAGGGTATAGGATTTATGCATGTTGGGGAGGACTGGTAAGTTAACCAGGTTGGGTATTGGCCCAATGCGTGACTCGATCCCACTTGCATAATAAAATGTGCCGGCATATGCTGCGAATGATTAAACGAATCCTCATATAAAATTTTATACAGACCACTACTTTGGGACCACATACTGACAATATTCGTGGAAATGCATGCACTAAGCTTGCACACAAGTATATGCAGCCACATAATCTGTGTTTTTATAACACTGACCGACACACGTCATCTTGATAAACCTTTACTGTATACGCGCGCGCGCGCACACCCACACACATATATATGTATGTTTGCGTGCATATAAGGATGTTCGCAAGAGTGACCGAACGTTAAGCCACTTGGATTGCTCCCAAGCGGGCGCTGGTTCGAATCCGCTCTCAACAACATATTGGAGATTAGTCGGCAGGGCTTGTTGACCACCAAGTTTCCTTAGGATGAGGGTAAGGAGCCTCTGGGATACTCCCGAAATTTACCTTTCAATATATATATATATAAGGCATGTGAATAAAAATTGTCTAAAGTCGTGTTGAAGTGTCCATCCTGTCCTATTGCTGAAACATTATACCATTTTCACCCATTTGATGCACATGGTCCAAAAGCTTTTGGGATGCATTATTCTTATCATACAACTCTCATACTGCACAGATATGAACGTGCAGATCACCCATTGGAGTGCCCATGTTCTTGGTAGGTGGGAACAATCTTAGAATTTGTCCGTAAGGAAAGCAATAAATGTGTCACATAATTATGTATTTATATATGTGTATAGTCATATAAATAAGCTTTATTCTTTTATTTCATACAACAGCTTAAATATCCATTTTCATGTTCTAACCACGACCAAAGAGAAGTACTTTCATGTACACGCCTTGTGTCTCAAGTAAGGGTGGCAATCTTAACTGGACTTAGAGGGTATACATCAAGGCTAAATGGGTACGGATTGCAAACGAGCCAACCACTTCACCGTTCATGAAACAGGTAGGAGGGCAAAACTCTTTTACCTATTCTGATATGAGAAGACCATAATATAAAATTTATATAAATCTTTGTTGCAATGATATGCACAATGTAGCGGTAGGCATAGCGCCTAGCACTTTCCATATAATAGTAGTTGGTAGAAGTTTGATTGCTTGGAGCTAAACATTCTTTTCAGGAAGCAACAAACTCTTTTGCAAACAATATATATTTTGTGTAGGAGTCTGAAAGCAAAGATGAGTTTGTGCAGCAGTTAGAGCAAGTGTTTCAACTAGGTGAGCTCGCCGCTCGCAAATAGTTCACATTCGGCATGGTATTTAGCTCGATTTTAGCTTGCTCGAATTGCTCAACTATGTAAATGAGCCAAACTCAAACTATGCCTGCTTGCTTGTGTTCGGCTTAGTATTTAGCTTGATTTTAATTCGCTTGAATTGCTCGAATTTATAAATGAACCGAACTCAAAATAAGCCCACTCGCTCGTGTTTGGCGGCTCAAATAAGCTCAATTTAATAATTTTAATATATTTAGCAAATATTTTTGCACAAATTGTAGATGTACACATTAGGCACCTTGGTATAGTATGGATTACTTATATAAATAAATACAAAAGAGTTGTGCAAATTTTTGAATTATAAACATTTCTTCTTCAAAGAGTTGGTACCAATATCAAATGCTTAATTTCACGGGTTATCAAAGAAACAAGCTACAGTTCGTATTTGGCTTGGTATTTAGTTTGCTCGCTCTAACTTGCTCGATTAGTAAAGAGAATAACTCAAAGAAGGTTAAGTCGCTTGAGTTCGGCTCGTTTACACCCCTAGATTCAAATAATGGATCATAGTGCAGTTATAGCGGCTGCTATAGCATTTAGGCCCTAGACTACTAGGTTATTTCCCTTAGTACTTTGTCATAGTTGAACAAGGCTAAATCAAACGCTTTGAGTTAAAATCTATCAGTTAAAATATAGTTATCTATTTAAGCGCCTTGGATGTACACCTGCTTTGAAAGGATAATCATCACCCCTTCAATTTTTTTTAAACTCGAGATTGTCTTTTTCAGAATAGTGCAACCGTTTTGATTTCAACGATAGCAATCATCAACCGTGAGCCAGCAATAGTGAGATCTTTGTTGCCAGCAAGGTAAGTTATCCCACTAAAAATTTTTTAGTTAGTTTTTTTATCTTTTCTTCCGAGGAAAGAATAGAATCAGATGATTCTTTTTCTAATTCTCTGTTCAAATCTTTTCCTAATTCCTCAATCTGAATGTATTAACGATTTTTCAATCGCTTTTTGTTAGTGCAAGTACTTTCTACTTTCTTGATTATTTTATCAGTTTTTTTCAATTATTACTTTTTTTGGTTTTAGATTTTTAGTTATAGTTGGTCAACATTTTTCACTACCTCACTGTGACATTCACCCTCCTACGAATAAAACTCACTTCCATATGGACATATATCTTTTCTTTCCCTGTTTCTTTCACCTGCATACTACGTAACCTACAGAAAACCAATGATTTAGCTAACACCAGAATTTAGAATAATTATAATCACCATTAACTCTTGAAATTTTTCAACAAGATGAATACATAATATACTTGTACTCTTAATCTTGACAAAATATCATAAGTAATGTTAACATACTTTTAGCTCTCTATATTTTTTAGTCTTTTAAGGATGTCTTTATGCATGTGTTTTCATAAATTATACATGTAAATATTTATTATATATATTCATTAATTTAAATACACATTCACTTTAGCAGCCTGTCAGCCGCTAACCTCTTTAACACTTAGCAGCTCCATTTTTACTGTTTAGCACACAGCTAGGAGAACAAGCCCACTCTGACCAGACATCTTTAGCTTTTTTAAAGGGTGTATTTAAGCATGTGTTTTTATAACTTATACATGTAATAATTATTATATATTCAGTAATTTTAATACCAATCTGCTTTAGCGGGCTGCTAAAGTAGCCGCTAACCTCTTTAATGCTTAGCTCCACTTTTGCTATTTAGCACACTGCCGCTAAGAGACCTAGCCTACTTTGGCTCAAGTTCTAAATCCTAAATAATGCTTTTTTAATAGATAATGTAATATATATTGACTTGGATATATCAGGTTCTAATCCTAAAGAATGACTTTCTAAGAGAGAACCTAATGCATTTTAACTAGGATATACACGTCATAGTTAACCCAACAAGAAGTAGGTTGCATGCCGGACAAAAGATTTTACTTGTTTATTAAATGAGACAAGTGCCGACTAGGCCACAAGTGGGTTCACAAACAATAACCCAACCCGAATGTGGCCCGACCGACCCAATTGCCAAATCATGGACACGAATCCAGCATTTGAGAATAACTTGGTGATGGTGAAGAGTTCGTAGTTCGGAGTTTGAGAAATATCTGGAAAATCCTAGGAGCAAGAGGAATATTAATATAATATATTGCGGAAATAAGTTTGTTTTAAATGTTTATATAGAACTTAATACATAATTTTAACATGTTTAAGCATCTAGCAAAGTGGTTAATGTGTATCACATAGCTTTAAGTGACTGCCAGTTTGGTTCCCGGCCTCGACATTTAAAACTTTTTATAAAATAACATAATATCCTGTAAATAATTTGGGATTTTCACAAATAACACCCAAGTTATGCCATAAAAATTCACAGGTAAATGAACTATTCGCAGAGAATTGTGAATAAAATATGAATGGGTTCAGTTACTTTGATATGTGTGAAATATTGATGAACTTCTAAAAATTATCATGAATTATGTCACTAAGGTCTCAAGGCAAGGTGCAATAAGTAAATGATACAAGAAGCTGTCAAGGCAGGTTATGGGAGGCTGTGATGTTGTTGCTTTAACAAATGATGAGATAATACCATAAGTATTAGACCTTTCACCTAATGAACCCAAATTAGAGATCATGGTTTCACTGCAGAAAATGATCATAAAGACAACAAAGGAGATGTTGCGCGTGGTGAATGGTTTTGACTCTATAACAATGGGGAAAAAATGAAACTTGTATTTAGTTTTTTCTCTTTTCTTTTCTTTTTTCCTTTTTGAAGAAGACAAACAGTAGATTCAACGTAGAACTAGGAAATAATTAACCTTTCAGATGTAAATGGTATATTAGTCTATCACCTATATATTCTACTTTGTCATGAAAATATTATAGAAATGAGCTTATAATCTAAATCTCAATGCTTTCATGTCATCATTGTAATATGTTTTTAAGTTTTACGAAATGCAAATACATTGTGTTCATCTAGACTTGTGACATTTAAAGCGCGTAAAAACCAAGAAAAGGTTATGTGTTTTCTTGTGTATTCCTCAAGTGGTAGGAAGACTCCAAGAGGTATATCACAATATGGTTACAACTGAGAACAAAAATTACACAAATATGCAACTACTCTTAAAAGCAAATAATACAAAACACGTGCACAATTTTGTCCTCCTCCTTTGTTCTATGTGCCCCCCTGTTGTTCTATCATCTAATTTTCTATTAGAATTTTCAAATTATGGAAACTTGCTCTTTTTTATTCTTTCTTTCTATCATACTAATATATTGGAATTATCAAACTATATAAAATATAATTAAAATCTCAAATTATAGAAACTCTCTCTCCACTCTCTGTATCGTCTAACGTCCTAATATAATTAGAACTCTCAAATTATGAAAACTCTCTATTAATTTTTCTTTTCTTGGAATTGAAACTCACATTACACAATTGAAACTCTCAAATTACATAAATTCTTCCTCTCTAATTCTTTTGTCCTATTGTGATCAGATTTTTGTTTGATTAATTGACTTTGTGCATTTCTTTTTTCAATATTTTGCTTACTTTGTTTGTGAAGATTTTTTTCCCTTCATTTTCGCTCACTCTTTTTTTCTACATTTTTTTATTTTTCTTATTCTTAACTTCTTTGTTCCTTGTTTTATAAATTTTATTATTTTTATATCATGGTTATTTTTTATTCTTTCTTTCTTTTTTTATTTATATGTTTTAATTTTTTTCTAAAGTGAAGAAGCCAGAAAGTCATATATCCGGCATCAACCAAATATTACTATACTTTTGGCTATCTTGTTCTAAGTATTCAGAATGTTACCTTTCATTCTTCGTAGAACGACCAGGCTAGTCAAGCTCCTCCGACTTTGTCGACGCCTTTGACTGCTCCCATCAAAACGGATCCTCTTACACACGATGATTTCTCCTCGATAAGAAGTTTTTGTTCAAGAAGCAAACAAGATCACTCTAGACTTTTTACAATTGCTAAGTCTTAAAAGATTATTTTTTGTCCTTTTTTAGTTCATAATTTTATTGTTGAATGTTGTTTTGCAAGTCTGTCACAGTTTGATGGGTCATGTTTGATTCATGCTTGAACACAGAAGAAAATTTATGAAGCTAAGTAAAATATCTCAAGTTGGTTTTGTTTTGTCTCATATATATATATATATATATATATATATATATATATATATATATATATATATATATATATATATATGAGAAAAATGTATATCAGCCCGCGGGCAGAGAGTACTCTCTCAGCCTGCGGTGACGTGGCTCAATTTGTCACCTCACTAACTTGCGGCCCGCTTATAGGAAGAAGTTAAATTACCAAATACCCCTTATGAAAAGCTACTTTTTCTTTAACTTTCCTTATTGTTTATTATTTTTTTGCCCAAAAGGCAATTTTGGAGCGCACGTTGTCAGACTTGTTTATTATTATTTTTTCCCCCTTTCTTTTTGCCGCTCTTTATATGTTTAGGTTATTGATTATAAATTATTTTTTCCCCCTATTTCGTTACCTCTCTTTGTCAGATCTAGGTTCTCCTATATAGTTTTTTTTTTGTGTATATAATGTAGACAGAGACTTTGGTCGCAGTGTACATGGTTAATTGCGACCAAGGTCGCAATGTTGTTATTGATAAAGAGGGCCAGCATCTGCAATTTAGGGTCGCCAGTGTTCTAAAAAAAGGTTTAAGCGGTCGATTAATCGTACGCTTAAATGTTTTCGGTCTGAAACCGAACAGAACTTGAAGAAAGCGGTCGAATTACTCGGCCATGCGATTAATTCGCTTAAGCGATGATTAAGCGTCTAATCGGTGATTAATTAGCGTCCGTTTAAACGTTATTCAATCATTTTCTAAATGGATTCGTATTTCAAACCCATTAAGCTAACGAGCTCAGACTCGATCCAATAATTGAGGATGTAAACTGTCACGTGTTGGATAATTAAGGCTCACGAGCTCTAAATTTATCTGCATCCTCAATCCTCCTGCGGCGATGACGAAGCTCCCGAATTTCATGAAGAAGCTCTCGATGCTCACGACGAAAAGACGATAAAGTTCTCAAAACCCTAATTTTATCTTTATCTCCCGAAGCTTACGGCAGCGACGATCCTCTTTTAGAATTAGAGCTTCCGAAGCTGACAACGAAGAAGTTCACAAAACACTGACCCTTCTATGGCGAATTTTCCTTTCAACGGTGACCTCCCCTTGTGGTTGATACTCTCACCGTAACCTCCTTCTTTGTCAACAAAGACCTTCCCTGCGATTAGCTTTCTGGTCAGTAGCAAAGCGTTGGCGGCGACCTCCTCCTGCGTCGATGGCGACCTCCCCGAGTCAGCTCTCCCCCCTTCGCGTGCACGTATTTTGTTCAGGTTCTTACCAATGATCTTTATTTCTTTTAATAGGCTGAGGAGTGCCTCAAGCATGAGAAGGATAGAGTTGCATTTAGCAGTGAATCAAAGTTGTTGAAAGTATGTTGCTTTTTTAAAAGAAATACATATATTTGTTCATTTAAAAAGTATTTTTTGACTATAGTTGTTGGATGTGGAGGTACATTGATGTACTTTGAACTGAATAACATTATTACTTTTTAAATTTCTTAGTACTAGCAATTTAATTTTTCAAGTTATGTTTGCTATATCTTTTATGTTTTTTTTGAGAGTTTATAGAATTTATATTTGCATATTTTAAGTATTATAATATTATTATATATTAAAATAATAATAAAACATGTAATTCGTTTAATCACCGTTTAAACCGTTTAAGCATTATGCGCTCCCAGGCAGCGCGCGTACTGAAACCGCTTTTTAGAATATTGAGGGTCGCAGTACAATGACTGCGACTTAGGTCGCAGTACGTTAGGTAGGTGTTTCCTTCATATGTTGTTATTGATAAAGAGGGCCAGCATCTGCAATCTAGGGTCGCAGTACAATGACTGCGACTTAGGTCGCAGTACGTTAGGTAGGTGTTTTCTTTATATTAACACGCATATGTTGTTATTGATAAAGAGGGCCAGCATCTGCAATCTAGGGTCGCAGTACAATGACTGCGACTTAGGTCGCAGTACGTTAGGTAGGTGTTTCCTTTATGTTAACACGCATAGCGACCAAGGTCGCAGTGTTGTTGTTGATTAATACTAAAGACCAGCAACTGCGACCAAGGTTGCAGTGTATTTTATTAAGACTCGGCCAACAACTGCGATCAAAGTCGCAACCTTCATTTTAAAATTAACCTTAGAAAACAGATTCATATATATTTAAAAAAACAAAATACAATTTTTAAAGTTCTAATCCTCGTCATCACCATCGTAATCAGATTCGTCGTCAAGAGTATGACTGCTTTCGTCTTCCGTATCGCTTTCCGTCCCTTCCTCCTCTTCAGCGACAATCTCCTCTTCGCTTTCTTCCTCTTCATGTTTGTATTTTGGTTCATCAATGAACTCCCAGAACGGGTCGTCTGTATCAAGCTCATCCTCTGACCCGTAGCGAGGCATATCTTCAGAATTATACATCCAATCATCATTAGATGATTGGCTTCTTTCTGGTGAAGACGGTGGAGAAGACATTTTTTGAATCTATTTTCCGAACAGTGAGAGTAACGAGTTTGAGCAAAAATAATTTAGTATGTTTTTAATCCTTTGCTGATGACCCTTTATATATTTTTAATCCCGGAATTCCAAAGGGTTTAAGCTCTCAAACCACGTGAATATCTCCCAAACTTATTTTCTACTTTTTCTCAAAAATTGTATACTTCCTAGGTGACTGTTCAGTTATCCAAAACAGTTTAAAAGTTAATACACTATAACTTTAAATTACTTTGAACTCCAAAACAGTACGTTATTGCGACCATAGTCGCATTGGGAACTGATAAATGATTAAGTAACTGCGACCATAAATTGTCAACCGTTAGTCATCAAATACTGTCCTTCGTATAATTTCTGAATGTTTGTTCGATCCTCCTATGAACAATTAAATTAGGTTTTACATATATTATGCGACCATGGACTGCGACTATGATCGCAGTACCGCGACTATGGTCGCAGTATTTAACGAGAGCGATAGTATAATCACAGTTTACGTATTATTTTATATTCTTTTTGTTCTTTATTTTTGACTATTGTCTGAATAAGGACTGATTCTATAGTCGCAGTTCACCGTATATTTTGTCTCCGCCGCCTATAACGTATGAATTATTTTTAATTATTGCATCCGTAGTAGGACTGCGACTATGGTCGCAGTGTTTAAGAGCAGCAGTCGCAGTTTGGATATGTAATTAAAAGAGCTTATAAGTTAATATAGTGAGAAGAGACCTTACAAAAAAATAGAATTAAAGCTTTTAAAAGAAGACAAAATATAATTGAATATCAGAAGATCAGGAAATCCTAATCCTCGTCATTATCACCATCATAAGCAGATTCATCGTCTTCATTCTTCTGCTCTTCCTCTTCATCACTTATTTTCTCATCATCTTCCTGTTTTTGAGGTTTTTTTTTTTACCGATGAACTCGCAGAATGGATCGTCTCTATCAAGCTCTTCGTCTGACCCGTTGCTAGGAAGCGAGCCTACAGCATCAGAGGACATGCTTTCATCAAGCATGTCTCCGTCAAGTGGCAGAGGAATAATGTCTTCTTCACTAACCCACATGAAAACTTCATTATCATCATGAATAGGAGGATCAGTTAATACCTTATTTGATGTAGTGAGATAGTCAAAAGGAGTGAAGTCCAGACTGGTATCAGATTCACTAGAATATCCTGAAGACAAAGGACCGGTGGGGGAACGATTAAAATTGAAATCTAAGTGTTCAGAGGAAGAAGATGGGGAAGACATGATTCAAGAATGAATTTTTTTTGGAAGTTTTTGAAATCAAATTGAAAAGGAAGAGCAAAAATATAGTTTTTAGGTATGAGATAATATATTAGTAACAAGCATTATATAAATGTCAATATTGTGGAAGAACATGAATAGTAATAATAATTGTTACAGGTGATGGTTGAGTATGGTAAGAAGTGGTAAAAAAATTAAATATTTAATTGAAGATTTATTGCGGGAGAATCCGAAGAGTTCTTTTTTTTTCCAGAGGTTTAATACATGAAGTACAAATTAACTTTTTATAGAATTGTTTGCCTATATCTTTAGATTATGTATGGTGCACATCTTTCCTTTCTCGAGATTAACATTAGTGCATCTCTTTTTTCTAGACTGTTGTTGTATCACGGTAGAAAGAATATTAATTACTTCATTTAATTCAGTGTAATTAATATAGTAATTTTTATAAGATTTGATATACGCGAATTGATCTCAGGGTCGCATGGCTAATCCACCCTAGTCGCATATTAAAATCTTTTACATAAGGCATGGGAAAAAGATTGCGACTTTGGTCGCAGTACTGAAGGAGGTCGCATTGTTGTACGATAGAATGCGACTAGGGTCGCAGACGTTATATAAAGAAGTTTTGTTATACAATGACTGCGACTAGTGATTGCGACTGTGTCGCAGTTGTCATATAAAATTGAAATTATATTGTATTAGGTCGCATAAAAACGTTTTGTTATACTATGAGTGCGACTAGTGACTGCGACTATGTCGCAGTTGTTATATTGTATTAAGTCTGCGACCATGGCATGTTTTTTAAATTTTCAATGCTTCTGCTTATTTTACATTATATTGATCCAATTTTTTTAATTATATTTTTCGATGTATTTAAATTACGAATTTTATAACTGTAGATATATTCAACTGAATTTTGTTTGTTCATGACTTTATTCTAGTTTAGAATTAAAAAAGGGGTATTTTTGTCATTTTGTTTCACGATTGTTTAGGCGGGATTTTTTTGATTTTTTTCGCGCCAACACACTGCGGCCGATGTGTGGCATATATTCAGCCACGTCCCGCCGGCTGAGAAACTCTCTCAGCCTGCAGGCTGAGGTACAGTAACCCTATATATATATATATATATATATATATATATATATATGATGTCTCGCTGATAATTTTCACATATTCTATATTAATTGCTATATGAAAATTTATAGTGTGAGTTTATAGCTTGCCCTATTTTTCAAGAAATATAGAACAGAAGCATAACAGTACCTTAGGTACCTATAATTACTAATTAAATTTTTTAAAAATTTTCTCAATCATTATTTTCTTTTCTCATTAAATATTTTTCTCCTTTTTTCAATTCTTTATTTACCAAATTTCTTCTTTTAGTTTTTTATTCAAGTTAGTTTTTTTCTTTTTCCTCAAGTATAGTTTTCATCTCCAATTTATTTTAATCACTTTTATATTTATATTTTTGTTTTTTCTGAATTTTTCCAGTTATTTTTTCTTACTTTTGAGACTTTTCCCTCAACATTCTTTAATTTTTATTTATCTATTTTACTTGTTTTATGATTTTGTTCTACTATTTAGTTTCAATTCATTTGGCTTCATCCTTTTTTATATCCTTCATTATGATTGTCATTTTTTCCTCAAAGAGTTTGTTCTCACATAATTTATTATTTATTCCTATCTCTTTTCCTTCTATTTTTTTTGTTTTTGTATGATTTTGTTCTACCATTTTATAATTAGTTATTTTAGCTTATTTTGTCATTTGTTTTTTATTATTCTTTTGTTTCTTTCTAACATTTCTTATTTTTCATGGTTTTTTTTACTTTTTAAATTTTGCTTTTTATTTTTTTATTCCATTTTTTTCTCCTTTTTTATTGATTTTTCCTTTTAATTTAACATTATTCTTTTGTTTCTAGATTTTTTAGATATTTTTGATATTTTCAATTTTTCATATGTTTTATGTTCTCTATTTTTTCTTAATTATATATTTTCCACTACTTCAGAATTTTTAAGTGTGGATTTTTTATTTTTGAAATATTTTTCTAAATATTTTTATTTCTATTCTAACATTTTAATTAAAAGCTACATATTTCTATTATTGTCACTTTTTTGTTGCACATAAATTTAGAGTAAATTATAAATATATATCATAAATTATGAATATGATTTACAAAATACATGTGCCTCTGGCGAGTACACTTTTCTAGTATACCATAGTATTACATGTTTAAAATATTCAAATTTTACATCCTAGTGATCTTTCCAAATATATCATTGAAATGTGAGATTTATGTCTTCAACTTTGGAACTTTTCTACGTGGAATTGTACAAAACTCGTCAATAATTAGAATATCCGGTGGGGGCGGAAAAAATTTTCCTAGTGTAGCCGTAATAGAAATAAGTACATATATTTGAAACTTCAAAAATTAGCCTAAAATGCTTTCTAAAAAAACTTAAAGTTGAATTAACAAAAGTTATACATAATATTCATATCTAAGAAACATCATTACATATATGCTTCCATGTAATAGGATTCTATTGTATGAGAGAGAGAGAGAGAGTCTATGTTCCATTAGGAATCCTGAGGGTTTTTCTTCTTTCTTTTTATTATACAAGAGAGATGCTATTTGATTGGGATTCCACATGAAGTGAAGACAGTCTATTTCGGTTGGAACTAGAAAGCGAGAGAGAGTCAAGTGGTCAGGTCTGAGTCAAATCATAAAACATGTAGGGATAGAAAAATAATAGGACTTCAAGACCTTTTATTGTTTTAAAAACAGCCTAGAGTGCGCCTTAGCTGAATAGACAGAATAACTTAATCTAAGGTCATATAGGTCGTAAGAAGTTTCTGAAAACCAGTGTGGGCAGAGGTTTTTGAAAAACCAGTGTGGATGGAGGTGGACATGACAAGATTAATAAGAGGACATATATGCCCCTAAGAAGTTTTTGAAAACCAGTATAAGCGGAGGTTTTCGAAAACCCAGTGTGGGCCTCCTTCCACACTGGGCTATACATAGCTTTGCCCCTGAGCATATCAAACTATTTCTATATTATATATCTGATTTTTCTATCCTGAATGCAATAAAATGTATTGTCCTGACACATTTGGCATTATATGGAAATTCACTACTGGGTGACCTCGTTCCATTTAACCCCGCCCCCCCCCCCCCCCCCCCCCCCCCCCAAAACACATTCTAGATGCCTATTCATGGGAAATAGCTTAGCAAGGCTCTTTAGAAGAAAAAAAAATAGGGGGAAGTCACCAAAAAAACCCTTATGTTTTAGTGAAACACAGAAAACCTCCATAACATTTATTTTTTGCGCACTCCCCGTGCGCATCATTTAAAACATATTTTTTGTTATTTTTTATTTGTGAACTCCCCAAACTGCCCTTATCTCAAGATAAGGCCGTTGGGGGCTTTCTTCAAGCTCTCAACTCTCTGCCCTAGCTATCTCTTTCTCTCGCCCCTGGACCCATGCCCTAAGACAAATATATTACTGATTGAAAACGTAATATTGTCCCGATTTTTCACATTTACGGCCTGGCCACGTTCACCACTGGCTTGCTTGGATCTGTATCGAAAATATTGATCCTGTCCAAATTTGAGATGACGGATCTTGACACAGCCAGAGTAGAACAGAATCAAAGACATGTTGACAAAGACGTTTGAGTAGAGGTCATGCTTGCTGGCATTGCAATGAGCTTGTTTTCCGTGAATGAGGTGGGAGAGGATGAAGTGGTTAGGGGAGAGGGAGAGGCAGTGCATACAGGAGTAGAGAGGGGAGACGGGGTGGAGGGGCCCGACGTCGGAGTAGGTGTGGACGAGGGTGTTGAAGAGGAAGGTGTCCTTATGGGGATTGTGTCAAATAGTTGGCAGGCGTAAAGCACTAAAGGGAGTTCCCTGAGTTCTTTGACCCCACTGTCTTCCCTTTTCACTAATGGTGAAGGCCCTCGACAACAAGCCCTTCTCTAGATACTCGCAAAGGTGAAGCTTGATCACACAATGAAGGAGATAAGGGGAAAGCAAAAGACAAGCTGGAGGTCAATGGATGCCTACTCACTTGCTCTCTCTTCTTTTTTCTCATTTTGGTTTTTGTTTTGATGCAGCGGTAAAAATTTGACTTGTAATTAATGTGACAGCTATCAAAGGAATATTTTGGCGGTATCAATATAGATTATAGTTAATAGAGAGAAATAAAGACTTGTGTCATTCCGGAAGGATTTGAGGTATCCGACTCAAATACAACCCCACGACATCCGAATGCAATATTCACTTCGTTGAAGTTATCTACATTATTTCAAGTAACTAAAAATCAAAAATCATGTAGTTTAAATGCTTATTTCCCAAGTAGGCGCAAAATGGACGGCTGAAAATAGTGAGTTGATTAGTTTAACGGTGTAGAATGTTTAAAATCTAACAAAAATTGGTGTGAGAGTTTTTAAGTGTTTAGATCATGATGAAATGGTCGGATCGAGAATTTGCATATCTAAAGAAGTAGATCTAAGCAATTTGCTATTTTCGGCCGTCCATTTTGCGCCTACCTGATGAATGGGCAAAAGGCATTCAAACTACATGATTTTTTTTATTTTTAGTTGCTTGAAATACTGTAAATCAACTTCAACGGAGTGGATCTTACATTTGGATGTCGTAGGGTTGTATCTGAGTGGGAAGGATTCGGCCTCGAATCGTTCAGGAATGACACAAGTATATCTCTCTGTATATCTAGATAAAGTTAGACTTGAGTACATGCGGAAGGATTCGAACTCTAGTCATTCCCACTCAAACTCAATCTCATGACAATACAAGATCCACTCCGTTGAAGTTGATCTCCATTGTTTAAAGTAACTATAACCAAAAATTAAGTGTTTTGAATAGTTTTTGCCCATCCATCAACCAGGCGCCAAGTGAACGGTCGAAATAGTGAGTTAGCTAGTTTAATTTGAAACCTAACAAAAATTGATATGTGAGGTTTTTTAAATGTTTAGATCAGGATCAAATTCTCAGATCGAGAATTTGTCTAAAGTCATACATCATAATAAAATGCTATTTTCGGCTGTCTATTTTGCGCCTAATTGTTGGATGGGCAAAAACTTGATTTTTAGTTACTTTAAACAATGTAGATCAACTTCAACGGAGTGGATCTTGCATTTGAATGTCATGGGATTAAGTTTGGGTGGAAAAGATTCCGGCTCAAATCCTTCCACATGTACCCAAGTCTAACTATATATATATGATAGAATTACAATACACATAGGTGTAAAGTTACACCCACCTCTTTCCACCACACAAAAAATATTTTTTAAACACCTTATGGGGACCACTCACATTAATTTTTGTTTGTATCTCACCAAACAAATTTCTTTGTGGTTAAAAATGGTGTATGTAACTTAGTTACACCTATATGTATTGTAACTCTACCCATATATATATATAGAGAGAGAGAGACTTGTGTCCTTCCAAAAGGATTTGAGGCTGAATCCTTCCAACTTAAATACAACCCTCCGACATTCGAATACAAGATCCACTCCGTTGAAGTTGATCAATTTATTTCAAGTATCTATAAACCAAAAATCAATTGTTTTGAATACTTTTTGCCTATCCATCAAGCGACGCAAAATGGACGGCCGAAAGTAGTGAGTTAGTTAGATCTATGTCTTTAGGCATACAAATTCTCAATCCGGCCATTTGATTATGATCTAAACATTTAAAAACCCCTACAAACCAATTTTTGTTAGGTTTCAAATGTTCTGCATCATTAAACTAACCAACTCACTATTTAGGCTGTCCATTTTTCCCTACTTGATGGTGGGCAAAAAGTATTCAAAATACTTGATTTTTGATTTATAGATACATGAAATAATATAGATCAACTTCAACAGTGTGAATCTTGTATTCGAATGTCGGATGTTGGTATTTGAGTTAGAAGGATTCAGCTCAAATCCTTTTAGAAGGACACAAGTATATATATATATATATATATATATATATATATATATATATATATATATATATAGGGGTTACTGTACCTCAGCCGCCAGTTGAGAGAGTTTCTCAGCCGACATAACGTGACTTCATATTAGCAGCAAACAAGTCAAAAATTTAGGCGGTAAAAGGAGACCCTCAACCACTTTTCGTTGCCCAATGACTGAAGTACCCTCAGTTTCACTTTTAACCTGCTACAACTGTTCCTCCACTAAAAAAATTACAGATCGAAAAATTTTGAGCTTTATCAAACAAAAAAATTACAGATCTTGATAACTAAATTTCAGAAAAATAATTTATTTTAAAAGAATGCAATCATGATCGCACTTATGTTCAAGTTTTTTTTGAAAAGATGTTTTAATCGCAATAAAAATCTATTACCGCAACTTGAAACCGTTTTTTGTTTTCTTACACTGCAATCGAAGTCGCAGTTTCTAAAAAGAAAAATTTTGAATTTAATTTTTTAATATTATTTTCACTTTTTAGATTTATTTTTGTTTTACATTGCGACCTTTGGTCGCAGTGTTGTAGCCTTTTTTTTATTTTTTCGATTAGGCTCGCAGTATTTTTTTTGACCTTCCTAAGCTGAATAGGCTACTGTGACCGCAGTTGAGTCTTATGAAATAAGAGTCGCAGTCAATGGAAGCAGTGACAATAATCTCGTAAGTTAATTAATTAAGATGATTAGAAGATTGTGACTTCGGTCGCAGTCTTATATAACAGCAGTCTCTTTGAGAATGTTTTGTTTGATAACAATGCGACCTTGGTCATAGTATTTTTTTATTAAGTAATCTAAATAGGATACTGCGACCATGGTCGCATTCTTATGAGACAAGAGTCTTATGAAATAAGAGTCGCAGTCAATAGAAGCAGTGACAATTATCTTGTAAGTTAATTAATTAAGATGATTAGAAGATTGCGACTTCGATCGCAATCTCATGTAACAGTAGTCTCTTTGAGAATGTTTTGTTTGATAACAATGCGACCTTGGTCATAGTATTTTTTTATTAAGTAATCTAAATAGGATACTGCGACCATGGTCGCATTCTTATGAAACAAGAGACATAGTCAATTGAAGCAGTGAACAATGTCTCGAAAGTTAAGTAATTAAGATGATTAGAAGACTGCGACTGAAGACTGCGACATTAGTCGCAGTCTTATGTAATAGTAGTCTTTTTGAACTTATTTTTCATTTTTACGACCAAGGTCGCAGTCTTTTTATTAAAAATTTTTAATTGAACTGCGACTTTGGTCGATGTCTTGTAAAACAAATGGTTTGAAGATGAAATTTCATACGGCCTTACTTTGGAAGAAGAAGAGAAAAATCACGATGAAAATATTGAAGCTGACATCCCGAGAGAACATGAACTTGTCAAAATAGTTGCTGGAGATTTAGGTCTGCGACTAAAAATTAATATTTGATCCCGCTCTCGCTTTTTTAAATGATATTCTTTATAAGTCAAAAATCTAGATCTGACAGCGTGAGAAGACACAGAGAGATAGACATATAAAAGAGGAGAAAAAATAATAATAAAGAATATAAACTAATACATCATCCCAAGAAAAAGACAAACAATAGGGGCTTCTAGTAATTTCATTATTTTCAAAAGCGGGACGTCATTTTAGATTGTCGAATTATGTGGCTCATAATGTGCCACGTCACCGCAGGCTCAGAGAGTCACCAGCCACCGGCTGATATACATATTTCTGATATACACACACACACACACACACACACATATATATATATAGATATATGTGTGTGTATGTATATGTGTGTGTATATATTAATTTGTAATTGAAAAGAAAAACTATGCTTATAGTATTTCTGGATTTTTCATCGCTTATACAGATTTTTTTTTAAGAAATCAGCATGAGACTCTTTGTTTCATATCATGATCTCTTTCCACCTCAAAATCTACAATACTTGGGGATGAAGAAGAGATGCTTTGGTATGAGCAGAAGAAGCAGGAGAAGGGGAGAAAATTGTTGGAGGAAAATGGAACAACTAAGATACATTACCTACAATATTTTACCAACCCCAACTTTCATACTGACCAATTTAAACCAATTGTTGACAGCATTTAAGATGTATTAAGTACAAATAGTTTAATTTGTAAAAGAACCATTAGATTGGTAGATCCATCAAGACATAAATTATAGGTTATAGTGTGTGTGTGTGACACACACAGAGCTTCAAACTAGGAAATTATAATTTCAATTAGAATTATAGATTTGAGGGGCGTGGGGGTGGATGAGGAAAAGAGGAGAGAGTTGAGAGGTGGAAGAATGCCCTCAACTGCCTTATCTTGATATAAGGGGATTTTGGGGATTACACGAATAAAAAAATAACAGAAGTTATGTTTTAAACGATGGAGGGGTGAAGTGTACAAAAATAAATGTTATAAGGGTTTTTTGTATTTCTCTAAAATATTAGGGGGCTTTTGGTGACTTTCGCTGGAAAAATATAAGGTGACTAAGGCTACCAAGAGTATACATCACATACTTCAATTAGAATTATGGGTTCGGGGGGGGGGGGAGAGAAGAGAGAGTTGAGAGGTGGAAGAAAGCCCTCAAGTGCCTTATCTTGATATAAGAAGATTTTGGGATTACACAAATAACAAAAAATAACAGCAATTATGTTTTAAACGATTTTTTTTTTTTTTGGGGGGGGGGTGTGAAAAAATAAACGTAACGAGGGATCTAAAATGTTAGGGGGCTTTTGGTGAGTTTCCCTAGAAAAATATAAGGTGACTAAGGCTACCGAAAGTAGATATCATATACTTCTAAAAACTATGTCCACGCACACACGCCCCACCCCCACCCCAACCCCTGTGAAGCTAATGAAAATAATGAAGATAAAAAAGGGCAAAAGAAACAAATAAACAAGAAATACATCATCAAATTGAAAGAAAAGACCAAGCCAACTTACTTCTTTTGGAATCTCATAAAGCGACGGTCTCCTTCATGCCTATCAGAATCATGGGATAAGTCTTCTTTAAGTACATCGTATGTGGTCAAGACAATGTCAGCAGTTGCCAGTTCTTTCATTTGATTTGTCAAACTGACTGACGAAGTTAAATTCCTTGCACCTTCATAAATGCAAATCTTCAGGGAAGCAGGCCTTGTATGACTAATATAAAATAGAAATATCAGCTCCATTCCAGAACCAATGCAAAAAAAAAAATATATATTCAAAACAAAGAGAAATACCTAATATATGTTTCTCCTTAAGCATAAATATTTTATTTCTGGATAAGAATGACAAACAGATAGCTTCTACACAGATAGAAGAGTGTGAAGCAGACATGCAGAAGGGAATAAGGATCTACAGCTCACATACATACACCAATGAAATCCAAGGGCATAACTCAATACGTGCAGCACCAAAAAGAAAAAAACTTTCATGAAGGATTTATTTAACCTTGACATGATTAGATATAGTCCAGAAACCTAAAATGCATGAAGTAATATTAGCAAAATGTTGTGTGCCTGAAGTGTTGGTGACACAATAGTAGTTTCCTATGCCAGAACAACACCTGCAAATTTCTCAATGACTTGAGTCTAGCACAAAATTTAACCAATACCTTATTACCAAAGGTTATTGTTCAGCATCTCCATTTCCTAATTCCAGAAAATATGTAATTTTAGCTAAAACTTTCATGTAAACCTACTAGCCTCCAGTTTCAAGTCTCGCATCCATTAGCCAGTGCCCTCTATGTCCAGTGGTGTACCAGAAAATTTCGAAATAAATTTACCCACACTTGTTATATTTTTTTTATAAAGTTTCAGACATACTTTGAGTTATTAAGCTAGCCACATCCAACCTAAACAATTGTGTCCAATATTTCATGTCAATCCGGTGAGAAATATGTTTGTAGCTCTCCAAAGCAGGAGCTACTAGGGCAAGCATCATGAACTGAGAAGGAACAATTGAAATATCTGACAAGTGTAGATCTCTTTTTTTAATGAATACATTTTTTCTTTTTTGCTTTTAATTGATTAGTTTAGCAAATTTGAGAAGATATTAATATATTTTGGGTGAGAATAATCTCTTTGTTTTAACCTAAGCATCAGTTATACTAGATGAGGTTTATCATTTCTCAAACAAGGAATTGAATAACATATGCTGCAAGATATGATTTGATATTGGTGTTACCAATGTTCTAAATGTCGGCCAACATTTTAAAATTTTGGCCGAAATGTCGGAAAATTCATGTGGCCAACACGAAATCGGCTACCCCATTTCAAATTTCGAAATGGGATTAATAACGCCGAAATTTCGGCGAATTTCCGAAATTTCGGCCGATTTTGGGGTTCCAAATATCAGCCGAAATTAACATTTTATTTTGTTTTATTTTTTTTTAGGTTTGAACCCATTAACCAAACCCGACCCTATTTATAAAAGAAGAGAAGGAATTAGGGCTCGTTCGCACCCTTAATTTCATCACGCGCGAGAGAGAAAGAGAAACGAGGAAGCTAGAGAGAGATACGAGCTCGACTGACCTCCGACGATGCCTCTACGACCTTCGTCGACCTTCAGTGAGTCTCCACGAGCCCCGATGACCTTCAACGAAGTTCAACTTACCTCTAACGACCTACAGCGAGAATTTTCACGAGCCCCGACAAGCACCGCCAGCCTTAACGAGGTCTCGTCGAGCTCCCCCGAGCCCTGATGAGGTCTCGCTGAGCTCCGACGAGAACCCAGGAGATGAGGACCCATGAAGCTCTGTCAAGCTCCGACGAGCTCCATCGTCTCTCTCCTTCTTCATCATAAATTCCGCTCCGGCGAGCTCTCGGATCCGGCGACTCCTAACGAATCTCAAAGGCGAGTTCTCTTCCTCATTTCTACTTAAACTACTTGCTCAGTTCTAATTTGATTCACATCGTTAAATCTTAAATTAATTAATTTGAATTAGGGACCATAAACTGATTCTGGCTCATGAATGAATGCTTAACTGCAATCTATGAGGTTTTGACATTTTGTTGATATTAATGTTAGTACTTAGTCATCATGAAGCCTTTTGAGACATTTTTAAATTTTTATTGGAAGCTAATTATGTTTATTGGATGTGATTAAATAAAATTATTGCTAGTATAACTTATTAATTATACATATAGAGAAATCATATATGTGATATTTTAGGACATATAGGACGCGTGTGTGTGTGTGTGTGATCTCTGAAATTGAGCAAATGTCCTCGAAATTTCCCGGTATCCGCAATTCGACTTTACATTTGCCTTCCGACATTAGGCCGACATCCGACATTTAGAACATTGGGCATTATTAAACTACAAAGAACTATATATTATCAAAAACAAAAATAAACCATAAGCTTAAACCATAAGCATTTCTCTATTTATATAGACCTCATACAAAACTAAATCCTACTCAAACATTGATTTGTATTAGTAATGGGACTCCAAAATTCCCAAATACTATTAGGACTCTACAATGAAACAACTTTTCTAATTAACTAATTACCTATAAAATCTAAAATCCTCCCTCAAACTCAAGATTGTATGACATCAAAGTTTGCCTAATAAAAAATGAAAAGAAATGTTGAAATTGTTGGAGTAACGATGTTGATGACAAACTGCTCAATTGTTGATCTTGAATTACAAAATATTGATGCACATGTTGAATTGCTAATTGTCAATGTCAAACTGCTGAAATGCTAACCAAACCAAACCAAGTTGAACTTGAACCGAATTGAAGAAAACCGGACCATAGCTGAATATGAGCTAAACCGAAAATCTGAACCGAAATCAAACTACAATTTCTTTGATTCTCCCTTGGGATCTCAAACTGCAACTCTCATCCTCCTTTTGAGATCTTAAAACTGCAATAATCAACAATCATTCTCCCTTGGGATCGTACAAAAAATGTAAGGGTACCCATAACCAAATATGCAGAAACTATTCAAGTTGCCATTGCTTCTTCATTGGAATCAAACTTAATTATTCTAGATTCATTGGAATCAATTCTGGTTGGTGACCAAGTCTGGTCGAGATCAACACTACTTGGCCCTGACAACTTGGTACCAATTGTAACTACTTAGACATATGAGAATTAGGGTTGTCGGCAATGGTGAAAAGTAATTGTGATGACCAGTGACCAGTAACCTAGGAGAACAGTAATCTTTGAAGATTTTAATTTTATTTTTATTTTGAAAGAGAGTAGTAATGCTAAGATTACTAAAATCATGGTTCTAATACCATGTTAAACTACAAAATATTATATTTAATTGAGACTCAGAAGAATTATAAAATATGATTACATAAACCATAAGCAATCATTTCCTTAAAAAGACCCACGCAAAACTAAATCCTACTCCAGCTATGATTTGTAATACTAATAGGACTCTATGAGAGTACACTTACTATTAGGGTTCTGTAAACAAACAACTCTATTAATTAACTAATTACCTGAGAAACCACAGGAGGTGTGCAATGATTCTGAGGATACACTACACCAAGGCACCTTTTAATGAAAGAAACACGACTTTAAAAGGCTACTGGTGTTGGAGACTAAATGAGGGCTTGAAGGTTCCAGGGTAGCCATACAGCACAGGGTTAAGGACAATGTGCATACAAACAACTATAAAGGCTAGACTCCACTGTACATTTCATGGTTTTCTATTTTTTTAACAGATCTTCTGGGAAAAAAACTGCAGTCCTCAAACTTGAAATTTTCATAGATTTATAGATAGTCTTTATCCTTTGTCTTGCATCAATTTAATTGTTAACTTAATTAGTTCGATTTTGATGATAAGAAACAATTTTATTTAGGTACATGTTTCATAGATGCATGTAAATCAAGAAGCAAGTTAGCTATCAAAAAAAGGGCCTTACCCAAGTGATTCAAGTTAGATCAAGAGGCGACTTGGCTACCTCTAGTAAAGATTTAAGCTAGATCAAAAGGAGAGTCTAATTCAAGCGGCAAATTGGCTAGCTCACTTAAGATTTAAGCTAGAGGACCGACTCACTATAATAGTGTTGATGTTCTTTGTATTTTTATAGGTATATTTTGTAAGCCTTTGATTAAGATGATTAACGTTTGGAAGCTCAAGAGCATTTCATCATTATGTTTGTTTTTCTGACACGTATGTCACAACTTATTAGAATTTCAAATATTTTTTTTTTTGTCAACAGTTTTTGCAGTGTGCATGCTAAGTAAACTTTTCAAATTCGAATTTTCATGTGTGTGTCCTTAATTAATAAAAAAGGTCACTTGAAATTCTTTCCTTGATTTATCGTCAAAACCTATTTTATGGAAAGTTTTTGAACTTGAAAGTTGTGCATGCAAGTTTTTCATATTCGAATTTTCATGCACATGTCCCAAATTAATGGAGAAAGACACTTGAAATTCTTTCCTTGATATATGGTCAAAACCTATTTTATAGTTTTCAGATTTTGAAAGTTGTGCATGCGAGTATTTCAAATTCTAATTCTCTTCGAATGTCCTATATTAATGGAATGAGGCAACTTTTGTCTCCTACTATTTTGGGATCATCTATCCACTATATAAGCCCAATTGGAGAGCTTTTTATAGACCAATCAATTTCACAAATTCATTTACTTGAAAAAATCCTTGTCTAATCTTTCCCATTCATCTAGACTCCTTAAAGCTTCCATTTATCAGCCTAAGTTGAGGCACTGGTAAGCTAGAATTGTAAATCTTTTCAAAGAGGTTATTTTTGTGTTTTTATTTTGTTGGTGGTGCTACCTCGTGAGGAGGGAGGCACGTATGAAAGGCTAGGCTCGTACTCCAAGTGTGTAATGTTTTCTCTCTGTTTAGAGACGTATTAGTAAAATTCCTCTAGGTGGAGAAAGGCTCGAGGAAGTGGACGAAGGCACCTTTGCCAAACCACTATAAATCATTGCATCGACTATTGTGTTTGTTTTCTTAATCCTTTTTAAATATTAATTATTATGTGCTTCTAGTTTTTAAATATTTGCATTGATTTTTATCTATAAAATTATTGTTGTGCACCACCATTTTCACACTTAGCTTAGAAATTTTAATTTGTTGCCATCAACCTATTCATCATCACCTATTCATCACCGCTCTTACACGATTTTCATAGGTTCTGTTTGCCATCATGACCATGATAAACTGTACAAACTGCAAAGCTGAATCCAAAATAAAGCAATGGCCTCATGTAAATTATTCAAGAACTGTCTGTACAATTGTGTAGAAACAAGTTAGCAAGAGCATTAAGCTCCATACACCCAAACATCAAGCAGAAGGACAGCCTTTAGCAATGGCAAAATAACAAGAAGATAGCAGCAAGGACTAACAATCATGAACATGGGAGTTAGTCATTAAGGATACCCATTGATATTCTTAAATCAGCAGATCGCAACTGGAATGCATGTCCTAAAGCAATAATGAACTGCTCTCTCAGGCATGATACCCTGAGGAACATTAACATAAAGGTCCACTTTGATCTTAAAGTTCCAATAAGAAAGATTGATGCATCGCCAAATTCAATGAGTAACCAAGCAATTAAGCAGGATGGAGTAGAGGTGAGTCTGCTGTATTAAGATGAAGGGCAAAGTCTGCTTACATGGAGAAGCACAGAAGACGGCTGGTTTGCCTAAGGCGCACAGTTATCCTCCGTTTCAGGCGATATTGAAATGTCAAATAAAACAACTTACAGTCAGATATTAAGGAGTTCTTTTCTTTTATTAACTTTTTACAAACGATAGATGCCAATTGCCTAGAAGGGCAGCGAACCAGATAGCGAGGAGCTGTGTCTGAACAACATACTCATTAGCAAGATGGCCCATTCCTACAGCCTCAGAAAATTTAAAGACAAAGATACTCCAAAAAGAATAGAAAAAAAGACGCAAGGAAAAGAGGAGTTGCATATTTTTAGAAATAGAAGAGTTCTACACCATGCAGTTCCTAGTTAGACATTGGAAGAAGACAATAAATATGACTCCAGATGATTGCCCAGCAACAATGTCATAGCTTGAGAGATGTTCAACAAGTTGCAATTCAAGTTGAGATGCATTCACATCTATTTACGGTCAGAGATAGAGAATCAGTTCATCTTTTGCATAATGAAGTTGTAGCTATTTCCCCTAAACTATCACAAAAGAGATTTGATATATACATCAGCAAATGAAGCTTATAAATACTCCTCTCTCTATTATGCTATCAGAAAGAGAACATCAAAAGCCAAATAGGTCACAGAAAGTCCACATCCAAGATATATCAGGTTCAGAAATTAGTTTATTGTTGAATGACCGCTTTCAGTACAGAATTCCACATGAAATTGCAGCAAAGCATAGAGAGATGGAAAAGGCGTCTCTGGAACAAAAGACTATCTTGTTTATAGATAAAAGTGAGATCCAATTCATGACCATTCAATCTGATGGATGTGATGACTCATATGTTATCACGGATAGTGGTATCAGTTGCATCATCAAAATAATTATCTAAATTAATTTGAAAATAAAAAATATGAATATGGTTGAATTTGACAAAATCTGGTTCTTGAGCATAAAACATATTACATCAATACCCGAACATAGAAAAAAAATTGGATCCACACCTACAACTATATGATGTGTGCAAGTGCTCCTTGCAAAGATGTATAATGTGATAAGTATCAAGTTATAAATAAACATCCAGCATGTGCGCCAAACCTCATGTGAGCCTTTATCCTCAAACCAACCATACAATAGAGTGCTTGCAATAATTCCTTATCTGCACTACCATCCTTTGATTCTCTTCTCAAGATGAAACTAACATTTCTATTAAAAGGAATTTATGTAATTGGTTTAAATAAAGATAAAGCCACTCAAAGCTTAAGAAGAAAGGTTTGTGCTTTATTTTTTACCCCATCATCATCATCATCCAAGCCTTTTCCTTATCAAAATGGGGCCAGCTACGGAACAAGGCTCCATGAAAATTTTGACAAAGTTTTATAACAAGCTGTCAACTTAGCATCAGCGCTCTTTTCATTAGTGTTAAATTCCTGACCAAGGAAACTATGGACAAGAGAGGATAAAGCTTGTCAGAATACTTAAAGACCCATTGGCGCCCTCCAAATTCCCCATACTAGGGAAAAGGTCTAGAGGAAGGGGAAAGATTATAAATTTGCAATAGGGAACTAGGCCACGCATAAAGCCAAAATAGAACATAACTCAAAATAAAATACCCTAATCAGCTTTACAATTTTAATAATCTTAACAAACGGGTATTACGATTTGAATAACCATTCCAATGAAAGACCTAATTGCACTAACATTTATGTTAAATGGTCTCCCGAATATGGGTGCACAAGAGGGTTGGGTAGAACAATGCCCAATCTTTACCAAAAATATGCATCATCAGATTGAGCATTGGTCCATATTAAGAACTATTATGAAATAATAAGAGGGGCTTTTATGTAAATAATTATAATTATATATATATATATATATATATATATATATATATATGAGAGAGAGAGAATCTTTTATTGTCCTTCTTTCTCTTCAACCAAACCCTAATCCAAAAACTATTATCTTGTTATCAGAGCATAATTCTAATCTCGATTAACCCACCACCACCACCAAACGCCGACCTCATCGTCTCCAGTCCCAGCACCTTTTTCTCATTTCTTCAACGCCAAAATATTGTTCAATCTCGTCACACTACTCATCATGATCTACAATTCATAGCCAATTATTGTTTACGGTGGATACATGTTCATCGTGAATCGTTGTCCATTGTTGATCGCTTCTTATGACCTGTGATTTTGTCAGTTGTGATGATTTTGTTTATCGTGGTTTCTTTTCCTCGCTTTTCATGAGAATCCAAAGAGAGAATGTCAAGTAGCTTTATGTTATTAGATTTCGAGTGGGTGTGTTGGATTGATTGTCAATAAAAGAGACAAAAGCTAAGCCCATCTTCGCAGAGATTGTGTCTTCTAAGATCACAGATAGAAACTGATTAGGGATAACTTTCTGCAATGGCAAAGAATTGCATAGGTGAATTTGATAGAGAAATGAGGAGAACCACATCACTCAGAATTCTCCTCTTCCAATGACCGCTTAGTGGAAGTGCAATGATGTTATGATCTACATTCACATTATCAATGCTACAGAGCATTCTATCATGGATCTTGTCATTCACAAGCGCATTGTGTAATTGGAATGTGTTTCTGTGTGTTCTACTCAAACAAGAAAAACCTCTCCAGAGCTTATGATGCTTCATAGGATATGTTCCGGAAACATCACTAGAGTTGGAGATTAAGTCAGTACCATGAACATTTAAATATGATGTATGAGTAGTTGAATGTCATGTTTTCCCATCACATTTTGATGTGAAGCAGATGCAGTTGCAGCATAAGAAATTAACAATTTTGACCTATCTTTGAGGATCAAGATTTGAGTTTGTTATGGCACGATGCACATTAACAGGTCTTAACCAACAATGAACTTCCTACCTAAGTCATACCATCTTTTACACCATATCTTTCCAGATGGGTGTTATAATCCTGCCAAAGAGGAATATCTTTCCCAGAGGCCTCATACTCCTTCCTGAGGGGATTCACGTGAGTGGTCTACATTAGTGCTCAGGGAGCTGGTTTGAGGACTCGAGAGATCTGGTGGAGGCTCTTCTCTTAGAGAAGGTAGAGGAGCTGGTATTAATGGTGGTTAGAGATAATTATGAGGGAACCAGAGAAGTGAAGATATGTCATTATTGTAAAGAAGAGGAGAAAACAAACATACATGTTGCAAGCTTCATGAAAAAACGACTCCACTAGTATCACAGTGGATGACGCAACATCACATGAGTACATCACAAAAGTTAGTTTTATCCAAGGGAGTTACAATTTCATACAAGGATGCAAGGTACCAAATGTTTCAGTATTTCCAGACTCTCAGGGTTGTTTGGCTTTCAAGGTTCCTAAACTGTGGTTTATATTAAGTTGGAGCCAGCAGTTTGCAAACTAATCTCTGACTCAGTTTCTAAACTGTAGTCTCATTAGCCAAATGACTTTTGGAGTTAATGAAATTTCATGGCTTTTTCTAGACTATAGTTAATGCCAATTTTTGGAGGTAGGTAACTATAGTTTAGCAAACTACAAGCACTAGCCAAATGGAGTTAGAGGACTTAACTACAAAAATCTACAGTTCAAAACAATACTTCAGAAAACTTAAGCTCAAAGCAAAACAGTCCCCCAAGATGACGTTGTCTTCTTTTCCCACAGCTCCTTTGGCAAAGATGAATAATCATACTGATTGTCTTACATCAAGAGCACCTGGGACACATTATTGATTCAGGAGCCTATGATCACATGAGTAGGAGCTTAAACATTCTTTCTTCTTTTGATTCAACATCATTATTTCCTATTGTAACATTTTTTATGACTCTACTTCCACTGTAGAATTGGCATTGTTAAAGTTACTCCATCTATGTATTTGTCTAAAGTTCTTTACATGCCTTGCTTTTCATTCAATTTGTTATGTGTAAGTAGACTTACCCGATCATTGAATTGTACAATGTCTTCTTTTCTAGTCATTGTATTTTTTAGGATCTTGGAATGCATAACAATTGGCATAGGTCATGAGACTGGAGGTATTTATTACATGGATGTCGAGCCTGGTTTTGTGGTGTGTACCAATGTTTGTTCTCTTGAAAGTCATTGTTGTTTGGACATCCTAGCTGGTCAAATTTAAAGAGTTAGCTCCTTCGAGTCATATATCTAATATAGATTGTCAATCACTGGGTAAGAATCAATGTATGTTTTATCCATCTAGGGTTAATAAGAGTTAGTAGTCCTTTTGAACTCATTCAAATGTGTGGAGTTCATACCGTGTGGAATCAAAGTTTGAGTTCTGAAATTTTATTAATTTTTGTCCATGACTATTCTCACGTCACTTGGCATTAATAAAGAGTTGTCCTAAAACATAATATTTTTGGTTTAAAAAAAATGCTACTGTTAGAAATCAGTTTGGTGTTTCGATTTGCGTATTATGAGGTGATAATGCTAGAGAATATTTTAGTGGTTTTACTGATTTTATGTCCCAAATTATTATCATTCATCAATATTAGTATCATTCATCAATCTTCATGTTCATATACACCATAACATAATGGTATTATTGATAGTAATAAGATGGGAATTGCTTGTACGCTACTAGTTCACACGAAGGTTCCTAAACATTTTGGGAGATGTTGCTCTTACTACTTGTTCTTCGAAATCACATCCATCATCTATTCTTTATGGTCAGGTCTTTATCCGCTTGTTTATCTTTCTGCTGAAGCCTTTCTTATACCACTACGTGTTCCCGGACTGTCTTGTCCATGATAATAGACCAGGTGCTTCCAAGTTAGATCCCAAAAGTAGTAAAGTGTATATTCTGAAGGAATAGAATTTTATTGTCCTAGCGCAAATTAGTACTTTGTTTTTGAGACATTACCTTTTCTTGTTCAAACTCAATTTTCAGAGCAAGTAACATAAATCTGATTCTAATGATGAGTTTTTCCATCTTGTTTCTCATATCGAGTCAGCTATATAAACAATATCTTCAAGTTCTATATGTCAGGAACCATTGTCAACATAGGTTAGTGAATCATTACAAGTGTATAAAAGACAGAAATTCCTTTGTGCTAGTGTCCTCTGCTATCCTAACTCTTTGTGAGTTTGTTCTTATTTACAAATGTAGATGTTCTGATTGCTCTCTGCAAGGGCACTAGTTGTATTCCTCAATACCTTGTCAAGTTAGTTTTCTATGCTTATCTATCTGGCTTGTATGAAGTATTTATTTCTTCTATTGATTTCCACTCGATTCTCAAGTCTAGACTCTACCCAAAGGTTTTGACTCATTCAGGTTGGAGAGAGATTATGAACAAAGAGATGGAAACACTAGAGGGGAATAAAAACTTAGGATGTACAATAAACTAAATTCCAAATGAATCTTCAGCTCGACTGGTGCTAAGGGATATTCCAAACTTGTGAAGTGGATTATTAGGGATCTTGTTGCTTATTTAGATGACTTCCTTGCACCTTTTAATTTCTTGAATGGTTCTTGCATAAAGTTTACATCAAATGTCTTTCTTCATGGTACTCTAGAGGAAAAAGTATAGATGGAGCAACTTCTGGAGTCTGTTTCTCAAAAGGAGACTAGAATAGCTATTGATTAAAAAAAAATCATTGCATGATGTGAACTCTCCAAGAGCTTGGTTTGGAAAATTTGTTGGTTGCTGAAAGAGTTTGGTCTTCAGCAATGTCATAATGCTCATTTTGTCTTCTATTTTCAGGGTAAGAGAATTGTTCTCATTGTTTATGTTAATGACATTGCGATAATAATAGATGTATAAGAGATCTGAAGGCTTTTGTGAGACAGAGGTTTCACTCCAAGGATCTTAAAGCAAGGTCGAAGAAGGGGATTCACTTACTTCAGAGAAAATATATTCTTAATATGTTATCAGAAACTACGATGTTGAGATGAAAACTAGTGGATGTTCAGGGGGAGCCATTGCATGATCAAATGAGATACCGAAGACTGCTAGGAAAACTAAACTACCTAATAGTTACTCAACCAGATATTCTATGAGTGTGAGATATCAGTTTCTGGTAAATCCTCAAACTTTTCATTGGGATGTTATTATCAGGCTTTTGTGATATCTAAAAAACGCCCTGGGAAGAGATTGGCACTGTTTTAAATATTCGCTGTGTCGCCCGAGATATCGGCCAATACCTTATTTTTTTACCTGCTGCCGATATGATATAGGAAAATCGTTCGCCCATATCGCTTGCAGCAAAAAACGGTCGATATTTGAAATATTAGCTGATAAATCGCCCGATATGAGTAGGCGCAAAATTGGTCGATATGAATTTATTTTAATTGGGTTCGTTTTTTTTTAACACATCAACAATAAACCCAAACCCGACCCATCACCCGACTATATAAGTATTATTTGCATCGTTATAGCTCAATAAAAATCGAGCCCTGATTTTTCTCCTCCCTGAATTGACAGCGACGACGCTTGCCTCACTTTCATTCCCCAAGCGCGACGAGCTCCCCTTGCTTCCTCGAGCTTCCCTTGAATCGACGAGTGCAATGATCTCCCCTCTCGAGCGCGACAAGCTCCCCTTGCTCCCCGCGAACTTCCCTTAAGACGAGCGCGATGATCTCCCCCGAGCGCGACGAGCCCCTTGCTCCCCCCGAGCTTCCCTTAAACCGACGAGCACGACGATCTCCCCCCGAGCGCGATAAGCTCCCTTTGCTCCCTCCGAGCTTCTCTTGAACCGACGAGCGCGACGATCTCCCCTCGAGTGCCACCCAGGTCCCCGATACGCCGCCGAGTCCCCCGAGCGCCGCCTTGCATCCCCGGAGCGCCGGCGAGATCTCTTCTTGCACTCTTCTTCCTTCTCACTTTTGTATTTCTTTGTTGTATACTTGTGTTGTTGTCTCCTCCTCTTTGTTCTTGTTCTTGTTATTGTTCCTGTCTCTGTCTTCTTCTTTTGAAGAAGAAGGGGAAAATGCCACTTGTTGACACCCATTAGAGATGACTTTTATTTCAATTCTTGCAAATGCCATGTGTGTTTAATTTTACGATTGGTGAGAAAGTGCAAACTACTTTTAATCAAGATTGGAAGAAGGAGGCTAGAGAAGATGCATGTGAATGGATTGCTAAAATATTTTTTGAAAATGTAGTGTTATTTAACATTATTAATTCCAAGTCTTGGAGACAAATGTTAGAAGCAATTGGAAAGTATATGGAGGGTTTGAAAGATCTATCGGCCTATGAGCTTGGTGAAAAATATCTTCCATTAGAGGTAGCCACAAAGAAGGAATCACTAGGCACTTAGAATCGTGCAAGATTCATGATTGTTCTCTTATGAGTGATGCATGGACAGATCGGAAGGAAATGAGCATTATGAATTTAGTGCTCGATTGTTATTCAAGTACCATGTTTTATAAATCGGAGAACACTTCTAAGGACATCCATGATGAGTATTTCATATATAACTTGATCAACACCACCATTGAAAAGTTAGGAGAAGAATATGTGGTACAAGTGGTGACAGATAATGCAAGCAATAACTTAGCGGAGTCGAAATTGTTAGATGCCAGACGTCCGCATATCTTTTGGACATTTTATGGGGGCACACTGTGAATCTTATGTTGAAATCTATTGCACTAATTAAACCGAACTGGAGTGTCATCATTATGACTAAAGAGGTCACTGTATTTATATATGATCATACTCTTATTCTTAATTGGATGAGAGAGTACACTGAAGGTGACCTCATTAGGCCCAGAGTCACTAGATTTTCCACTGCTTTTCTCCTGCAAAGCATTAAAGATAAAAAAAGTATTGAAGAGGATGGTTAATTCTACCCATTAGGACGAGAATTTGAAGCAAGCATGGTCGTGAGAAGAAAGGTATATAAATTTAAAGCTATTTCAATACATTTTCTAATTTTTAAAAAATATATAAATTTTAGTTTACTGCAAATTCGTAATATCTACTTTGATTAACTATGTAGTTGTACAAGATTATCAATAGTCACCAATTTTGAGATGTTGTGACCCTCACATTGAATGTGTTTGAGCTATTGGTGAAAGTTCTTCGGAGAGCTGATAGTGAAGTATCATCCAAAGGATGGTTGTACAGTGACTTGGAGATGGTAAGGAATGAGACTGATCTGAACCTTAACCATAAGGTGAAGAGATATCATCTCATAGAATTGACCATCGACAAAAGATGAGATGTTAAATTAAAGTCTCCTTTACATTTGGCGGGGCACTTTTTGAATCTTTTTTTTTATTATCAAAGAAAATAAGTCATTGAGAAGAATAGAGCTTTCTTGGGTGCATTTACCATCTTTGCATGTATATTACATTATTTTTATTTAGTAGATACTATCTGATGCTAAATCAACTTTTAGTTATCAATATTTCATTATATAAAGTGTCCAATATGAACGTCCAATATGCGTGCATATCCCCGATATCTGATATCCCACATGAAAAAACCCCATCCGATACGATCCCGATATCTTATATTTAGATTGTGTTCACTCTCAGACACTTAGTTTTTATGCAGGATCACCATTTGATAGGTGTCCATCACATGATATTAAGTGTTTTCTCGAAATGATCCATGTGTTTAAGATATTTTGTGTTGTTGGAAGATTGCATTCTGTTGGAGCAAGAAGCAAAGTGTTTTGTCAATGTCAAGTATCTGAATATCGAGTCATGCCTAATACTATATGTGAACTGATATGCATACATCTTCTTGGTGAACTTTTTACATATCATCTTCTCCTATGCAACTATGTTGCGATAACCAACCAATTCTCCATATTGTATTCGATCAGGCATTCCATCAGAGGAGTAAACAAATTGAGTCTTAAAATGCATCGATGATCCAAGATTGACGCATAGAGTAACTAACCACAAACAATATTAGATATCCCAATTTTCAAGTATCAAGATCATAGTTTTACCAAGACAACCTAACAAGCTCTGTTGATGGGTTAACTGGAGCAGAAGACAAAGAAATTTGACAAAGTCCTCACCTTCGTGCTATTATGAAAACATTCTCAGAAAAAATTAAAAACCCTAAAACCCTAATTCAACAAATATTAAATAATTGTGAAAATCATTGTCAGAAACCCTAATTTAAGAGAGAAGGGCCGGAACTAGAAAGATAGACTTAAAAATAATAAAATTGGGACCAATTAAACCCTAGTCGCCGCTGGCATAAAATCTCATACTAAGACCCCAATCAACCAATATCCAATAAATGGGAGACTCGTGGAGAAAAACCCTAATTCAACAAACCTTAATTTCAAAAGAGAGAGGATAGAACTAAAAAAATATAATAAAGTTCAAACAAACCCAAATCATTCATTGAACGCATCAAATCTCAAAGAAGAATAAGAAACAAGAACCTTACCATTGATTGGATCTTTTGCTAACGAAGCTGAATTAAGTTGATATCAAAAACTAACTAAGCCGAATTCTTTATTTAACTTCTGTTTGACGCCTTCAATGAATAACTAGGGTTTGTTTGATCCTAATTTATTTTTAATTCTATTATTTCTCTCTTGAAATTAGGGTTTGTTTAATTAGGGATTCTGTTCATGAGGCTCCTACTTATTGGATATTGGTTGAATTAGGGTTTTAGCATGAAATTTTATGCCTAGGGTTTAATTGGTCCCAATTTTATTTTTTTAAGTCTATTTTTCAATTTCGCCCCTTATATCTTAGAATTAGAGTTTTTTGTCAATGAATTTCATAGTTATTGACTATTTAATGGATTAGAGTTTTAGGGTTTCTAAATTTTAGTGAGAATATTTTCACAAGAGCAAAATGGTGACGACTTTGTCAGATTTCTTTGTTTTCTTCTCCAGTTAACCCATCAACAGAGCTTATTACGCACTCTTGGAGAAATTATGATCTTGATACTTGGTTTTTGTTAAGTCAGTTGAAAATTTTGCAAATTATCTATTGAAAAAATCTTCACAATAGTCAGGCGGAGTCTAAAAACCCATAGTGTCTCTTTCACTTGAAGCGGAGTGAACACTTAACCTGTAAGTTTCTTTAGAATAGTCAGTATACTCCAAAAATCCATGGTGTTTCTTTCGCTTGAAGTGAGCTGGACATTGACATGGTATGGAATCCATCAATGGGAAAAAAATCAACCAGAAGAGAGAAAATAGATAAATTTTGAGAGATCCCTAAACTCAGCAGAACTGAATGTTCCGAGAGATCTTTACACTCAGTAGCGAAGGTTTTGAGAGTTACTCAAACTCAGTAGAAGAGGAGACCGATCAGAAGAGAAAAGACAATTGGTCACTGTATGATGTTGCAGAGAGGTTATGACGTAAATGTGGGTTGTTGTCGCTGAAGTTGGGAGTCAGAGCTTGCTGATGACATGATGAATAGAGAGAGCAAGATCCAAGCAATGTCATCGTAAGAGAACCAGAGTTGGAGAGTGAACAGTATAGATTAGGTTGGAATGCAGGACTCCATGTTCATTAATTCACAAATTTTCAAACAAAAGAGAACGTGTGGGCCCATATTGCATTAAGTTCTTTAGAAATCCCAGCAAACTCACTCAAGTCTGTGGATTTATTGATCAATTCAAATAGAAACAAAAACTAATATGACCGCCAAAGAAATTCAAGCATCCGAACTCACGTACATACAGAGTCAAACTAAGGAGTTGTCGGATGCAAAAAGTGGCCCGACGCTAGGCACACGCTACGTGAGCATGCCCCAGCGTAGGCACATAAACAACTTGTTGACGACTATCACCAGAAGAAAATTTTGAGCAGCTCTGACACCATGTTAAATTAGTTAAAGAAACTAAATTGTGTGTTATTTATGAGAGTAATACCCGAATATATAGGTATTACAATTAAATGGTAAGGAAACCTCTACTCTGAATACAATTAGCGTTATATAATCCTAATCTTAATACTACTCTTTAACAATTTTTTGAAATTGGGATATCTAATATTGGTTGTGTATTGCTCTATATGCCGATTGGGTTATCAATTTATTTTAAGATTCACGATGGAAAGATTTGTTGAGACGACATATATGAAATTTGCTATTCATTCACTACTCAGGTGGAGAATTTGTTTATAAAATCACCAATCACTCGTTCAATGCATTTACAGCAAGTTGGGCATGTATAATTTATATGCTCTAGCTTGAGGAGTGTTAAGGAATAATAAGATAAGGGCTTTTATATAAATAACCAAATATCTATATATAAATATAAATATGCAAGAAGACCAGGTCTCTCTCTCTCAAACAATTGTTTCATTTACTCTCTCCTCAACCCAGGTTTGAGAACTTGATTTCGATTTTGGTCTCGTCCTTCCTCAAAAAGTATAGTTAACGAACGGTTTTGAATGTTTCTCTGGGTTCGGTTTCAATTCAATCTAAGCGTTATATATAGATAAGTGGATCAAAACATAACGGATATTTTTGTGTTATGTTGGAATAACAGTACAGAGGTTGAATTGTGTTGATAAGGATGAGGATTTGGTTTATAGACGTATTATTACCATTTTTCTTCTTGAAATATAGGTTTCCCCGGGTTCGATGGTAAATTTATTCATTAGAAAACATAAAGTTTTAAATAAGTTTATTGGGTTGCATTTGGATAGAACCCAGATACCTGAAACCCCTTTAACTTCTGGGTATGAATATATTGAGTTAGATGGCTTTGGGTTTTGGTTTGGATTTTCAAATCCAAACTGAAACCAAACTCTCTCTCTCTCTCTCTCTCTCTCTCTCTCTCGCACATACTTTTACAGATTTAAAATTAAGATTTATGTCGAATCCATCTTTTTATTTTCTTCTTTGATTTTGATGAATACTTGTCCAATTTTCTATAATTTGCATCTATTACACTATTTAGACCAGAAAATTTGTGTCTTTGGGTTTTTGACCTGGTTTTGAATGAAAACGATTTTCAAGCCTAGTTACGGATCGCCCCTTTCAAAACCAGTATAAAAGGGGCAAAAATGATAAGTGTTAGACAAAACCTCAACCTTGCTTCAACAAAACCCTAACCCTAAAACTATTATCAAGATATCTCCAGCAAGATAGTTATGGATCTCACATAATTAGAGCTAACTTGATAAAACCGGAATGGAACCGCATAGACCTGACAAAACAGCACTTATGTAGTCTCGCGGGGTGGGGAAGGTGGGGGTGTCGGTGGTGGGGGGGGTGGGGGGGCGCACTATGCTCATGAACCTGACCTGGCTCCAGCCTAAAAAGGACCAACTACATAACGGAACGGGGTGGATTTGAGTCTAATTTCTAAACCTCAACGAATTTGGGTCAGGTCCAGATAAAGCAGGACTCGACACATAACTGACTCATTTGCACATCTAGTACAGAATTACCGAAAAGACTTTTCAAGAAACTCAGTAAATAATCATTCTGATCAATTGAAAGCATTCGATGTACTGTACAGCATTCTTGCAAGCTTCAAAATATCATTGCTAACAGAGATACGCTTGCAAAAAAATAAAAAGGGTATAAAGAAGAAGGATCTTACCGACTTATTTCTGAATGCCACTGTGCCAATATAGGTGCTGGACAAACTATGAGTGTTGCACCAGAACAAGTTTTGCTTTTAACAGCTTCCATAAGTTCAGAACACAGCGAACAAATATAACTATCATCTGAATCAACTATGTCGCTAGAACCTTTCTTTTTTATGTGATACTCTGACTTGGAGCCTCTTCTCCTGCAAACTTCATGAGAAACCGAGGCTTTCTTCTTAGCGGAGTAACCTACACAATCTGCATGCTGCCACGCATCACAGACATCACACTGTACCCACAACCCTTTGTATCTAGGATTTTCACTTGCAGCCCCACAAATACACTCCACTCTTTCCTGCCTTCGTTTTTTTAACTGACTTTTTATGTCTTGGGTATCCTCTTCAGGAATGACACCATCTTGCAAAGACAACCTACGATGAGTGAAGATGCAGGCCAGCAATTCAACAGTTTTGCCTAGGCCCATCTCATCTTTGAATGGAAAATAATAGAGTTAGCAGTCATAAACATATAAATTGATATCATCAAGCTAATATATGAATAGGAAATAATGTCAAACCAACAGCATCTTACCAGCTAAGATCCCACCAGAAACATACAATGGAGTGGATTCTGGATACAAAGAAACATTTCCACTGAAAGAAACAAAATAAATTTGATTAAATGGAAAGGCATAAGTCTAGTGCAGAGATGAGGATAGCTTACAGGTAGACATAGATGCATAACATTAGGAGAATTCAGTTGAAAAGACAAAATAGAGAAAAGATTGGCAATGACTCAACTTAAGAATGTAAACTATTTCTAGACAAAAAACCTTAGAAATTCAAAGGAGATGGAGAGCCCATGACCATTATCTTAAGGGGAAAAAAATTGTACCGTGTGGACCATTCCCTCGAGCGTATGCAAAACAAGAACTATGCGTACTTTTTTTTTTTTTTAAACGGGTGCTTGTGTGTGTGTGTGTGTGTGTCCTTCTTTCCAGCCTTTATTTCTATATTCTTATATAAATTTTCATAAGCTTAGGATTTAGCCTCACAAATTGCTTTGTATTTAATGATGACATGTCATCAACAATTGAATTAAGATTAATTATTAATTATGCCATCAAAGTTATCAAACAATTAAATTAATGAACCATCAAGCATATGCAGTTCTAAGCTAAATGCCCAACAACCTCACCTCAGAGGTGAGCAAGGAGAGAATATCTCAAAAGGATTCATATTAAAATTTTGAGAGGAATGTCCGGGAAAATGCCATAAATTAGACAAGTAATGGAGTGTTCATTAAAACCAATAAGTTTCTCTATCAACTGTATTTTAAGGCTATCGTTTAGGATGAATCTGGTCACTTAGAGTTTAACTGCTCATTAACCTTTACCATTCATGGATATTTTTGTAAATGGTGTAATAGTAAAATAGTAGCCCTGTGTTCATTCACTTTTTACAAACTATCAATTATTCATAGCCTGAAGGAAATTTGCTAATGCATGCTACTAAAGAGATATAATAAATAACATAAAATGGAATGTTTAATGGGGGAAGAAATTACTTGAAGGGATTATAGAACAATCTAGAATTTCCGTTAAGGGAAGTAACTGGCACGCAAAATGGGGCAGTTAGAGAATCTTGCATCTCTTTGCTTGAAGAATCTATAACTCCTTTCTCTCGTTGCACCATCCAGTAAGCTGCTCGTTGCTGATAAGGTCTAAGATGAGGAAGCAGGTGAGGAAGTTCAGAATCCAACATCGGTTCATCTCTGTCAACATAAAGATAAACATGGAATGGTCTAAGAAAGAATTCAAAAGACTATTAATTTCCAAATAGACATTAAAACTAAGTTGCAAGAATGGCTAAAATATTGAACTACATTCTCAACAGACAATTCCATCAACCAAAATCACTGAATCAAAATACCACGATTAGGAATGACCCAAAAATTGCAATAAATTCGTTTCAAATAACCAAGTGACAAGACAGCATCCATTTCCACCGGTGAAACAGAAGCAGGAAAATGGCCTATAGTACTGACTGATTACAGTACTTCACCTTTTGAAGAAAGGTGACATAAGAATGAAATTCAGTTTTATTATCATATGAAACAAAGGCATCGCAAACAAGAGGTAAGGCAGTCAAGAAAGGCCAATACATTAGCATCTTAAAATGAGGTAGCAGCACATACTCACTTTGAACGCTTAATGGACTCATAAAATCCAGCAGCATCAAATTCACCATGTCTTCTGGAACCAACATTTCCCGCTGTTTGTTCATCTTGGTCAAGAGCCTCCACTTCCGATCTACTTATTCTATATATAGCTTCTGATGTTACAACTTCTGGGCGGAGCCAAGACATGACATTCATCATATTCTTTCTCCATGGCTGCCTAGCAATCTCCAAGAGGGACCCACAAGCATCGAAAGCACTCCTCATTATTCCTACTCTGAACTTCACAGATGCGATGACGGAAGATTCTGCACCTTCATAGATAACTCTTAGTGTTAAGAACTTCAGACTGACCAACTGGACAAGACCGGAAACACCCTCATCTGGGCCATCAAAAATACCAGAGAAATAACGTATGACAGCTTTTTCACTATCTTCCAAAGTACAGTCTTTCTCTAAATCAACCTTTTCTAGAACAATACTATCCGCAGGTAAGACTGGCCAGTGACCTAACCTAAAGGAACCTTCATTTATGCCATACAAGCTGAACCGAAGGCAAGGATTGAGTTTTCCCTGGAATTCTTCACTTAATCTAATTTGAGTTGTTTCATCAGCGAAGTCCACAATCCTGAGAACTATTTCTGCGATATCAAAGTGCTCATCAGAACTCCAACTACTTCTATCAACTTCAACATAAAAAGGCTTCCCATAATTAGGACTCTCAGAATTATTATCTACATTTTCCAATTCACAATTGACACCATTCTGATGATGATCCACTTTATTACCGCTAGTGCTTGATACTTCACATATCCCACCTGACCGAATTGGTCGGGACTTCTTTCTACCCATTGCTGAATGAGAGGATTAAAATTTAAATAAATGAATAAAATCCTTGTACTCGCCCAAATTGGAAGAGCTGCAAAATCAAGAAAAAAGAAAATAAATAGTCTATAAATCATAAGAAAAAAGCTGTATTTCCCACATACACAGAGAAAATTGCAAATTTTAAAACCCAAAAAATCGAAACTGTTGGAAAATGAAATCTCCGGAATCCATCTTAAGCAGTGTTTCAAATATAAACAATTAACAAAATATTATTCCAAAATATATATATTTTGAATCAGGAAAAAAAATTTAAAACAAATGAAAAACGTACTGCATACTTTACAACCAAACAGATTGAAATAAAAAAACTAATACAATGCCAAAGGACTAAGAGAGTCGCATGATTGGAAAGGAAATTGTGATAGCATATACTCCAATAAAAACTTTAAAAAAAAAAAAACGAGAAGTTCAATCGGGCTGAGGAAATCTATCCCATTGACCCCGGAAATAGTGAAGGGATCAACATATACAGAAAGCAGCAAGATTTCAAAAAGAATCCTAAAATTCAAACTTATATATAAATTTCAAGAACACATTCGTAAAAATAGTTCAAGAAATTGAGCCAGCACTAAAAACAAGGGAAGTTTGTTAGCTGAACGAAATCCAATCAAGAAACCCTAATAGAAACCCAAAAAACTCAAATTTGTAAAACTCCGAGACTAATTCGATAGAAATAATCCATAAATACCGAATAACTGGACTGAAAAGACTAGAATGAGCACCTGAGACGCGAATTTCTCCAGCGAGAGAACGAGAGAGAGAAAGAGAGAGGGAGACGCGAGGGGTTTTAGGATATCTCGTCTTTAATTTGGTACCGTGTCATTAGGAATAAAGATAAGGGTATTTTAGTCAGAGAGCTGATTACGTTCAATGGGGCCCACTTCAGTGTCAGAGGCGGTTAGCAGTTTCTTGCTGGCGCGCCACGTGTTCAGGCGCGATTGCATTGGGACTGAATCACACGAGTAAGTTTTGTTCTCAGTTCATAGGCTTTTCTTTTCTTTTCTTTTTTTTTTCCTTTTTTTCCCTTCTTTTTTTCCCCTTTCATGGCAAAGAAAGTATTAAGTTTTTCAAAACAGGTCGTCAGCACGGGCAAGCGGGATTAAAAAACTCTAATTTCTTGTTTACAGTGTTATTTGCACAGTAGCTACTGATTATTAGATTGTTAAAAATAGACATTAAAGTAGTGTTATGTGCAATGGCACAAGCTAGTAATTGTTATAAAACTCGAAAAATTATAGCATCGAAACAGAGAATTCTAAATACAGGGTAGCAGTAATCCTTATTAATTTCTGAAGTGTACATTGAAATGAATCAGGAAATGCCTATTTATAGAAAAACTTTGGGAGACTATGCAGTCACTATGCATGCTTGCATCATCGCATAGTAAAATCATTAATACTGCACAGTAAAGTTGGCAGCCATCGTTTCATAACACTCCCCTTTGGCTATCAACCATATATTACTAGGAAAATCAAGTGGGATAAAATCATAACGAAGGGAAAAAAAGTACATCATCTTTGTATACGTGTTCTATGCTGCCTCATTAAAAACCTTATCAGGAAAACCCTGTGGGACAAACCCATAGTAAGAAAAAAAAGTGCAGCCACGTAAGCTCCCCCTCAAGTTGACATGAGTAGTTCTTCTTTATATAGCTCGCTTATGACGCATCCCAATATCTCGAATGAGCTTTCTGAGAGTTATAGTGGGAAGTGCCTTTGTAAAAAAATCTGTCGCATTCGGATATATTGAATATTAATTTTCTTATCATTTTCAAACTCTTGGCTGAATGAGAAGAACTTTGGGGGTATATACTTGGTTTGGTCGCTTTTGATGAATTCTTCCTTCATTTGAGCGACGCATGTAGCATTGTCTTCAAACAGTATTGTTGGATCTCTCTTGACTGGTAACCATAAGCTGCTTAGATGTGTTGAGTTATAAACCTTAGCCATACACATTTTCGACTTACTTCATGGAGTGCTATGACTTCAGCATGATTAGAAGGAGTGACAATAAGTGTTTGTTTTTGTGAACACCAAAATATCATTGTACCTCCACGTGTGAACACATATCCTTTTTGAGACCTGACTTTATGTGGATCTGACAAGTAACATGCATCTGCAAAATCAATCATTTCTTATTTTGATCCTCTGGAATAAAACAAACTAAAATTAGCTGTTCCTTGAAGATAACAAAATACATTCTTAATCCCATTTCAATATCTCCGTGTAGAAGATGAGCTAAATCTTACTAATAAATTAGTAGCAAATGTTATATCTGGTCGGGTACACTAGCCAGATACACAAGAGCTCCAATTGCACTTAGGTATGGTACTTCAGGACCAAGAACCTCTTCATTATCTTCACGAGGGCGAAATGAATTCTTTTTCACATTCAATGATCTAACAACCATTGGAGTGCTTAAAGGATTTGTTGTATTCATGTTAAAGCGTTTCAAGACCTTTTCAGTATAATTTGATTGATGCAAAAATATTTTACTTTAAAAGTGCTCAATCTGTAAACCAATACAATATTTAATTTCCCCAATGTCTTTCATTTCAAATTCATTCTTTAAATACATCATTGTTTTTAGGACTTCTTTATGAGTCCCATGATGTTTAAATCACATATACAGCAGTGATAATGAATCCGGATGTTATTTTCTTTATAAAACACATGGGCATATAAGATTATTCACATATCCTTCTTTTTAAATCCTCACTTAAGCGACTATACCATATGTGCCCTGATTGTTTTAACCCATATAACGATCTTTGTAATTTGATCGAATACAATTCTTTGGGTTTTGAGCTTAATCCTTCAGGCATTTTAAATCCTTCAGAGATTTTCATATGAATATTGCTATCAAGCGACCCATATAAATAAGTTTTAACAACATCCATAAGACACATTTTTAAATTTTAGAAACTGTTAGGCTGATTAAATATCTAAACGTAATTGCATCTATTACTGGAGAATACATTTCTTCATAATCAATTTCAGGTCTTTGTGAAAAATCTTGAGCAACAAATCGAGCTTTATAACCCACAGTCTCGTTTTTCTCGTTGCGTTTTCACACAAAACCCATTTGTATCATATTGATCTCACGGTTTCAGGCATGAGGACAATAGATCTAAATGCTTTACGCTTATTAAGCGAATTTAATTCAGCCTGTATAGCGTCTCTCCATTTTGTCCAATCATGTCTATTTTGATATTCAGTGATGGATCTTGGTTTAGAATCCTCATTTCCGTGAACAATATCACATGCTATGGAATAGAAGAATATTTCATCTATATTTTTCATCTCATTTTGATTCCATAACCCTCCTATATTGACATAATCAATAGAGATCTCATGATTTTCTATACCTTTAGGATTTTTCATCTCTTGATTTGTCTTATTTTGTGTTTCTTTTAGAACACATTCTTTCACATTTGAGTCGTCATGCTTATCTGCTCCTTTTCTTTTTCGAGAATTTTAATTTTTTAAACCGATTGATCTACCACGCTTCAGACGTGTCTTAGACTCGTTAGTAACTTCATTCTCGGACGGTCCTTTTGCGATTTCAATCAGAGTAAGAGTATTTAAAGCTGGTGTGTATGATTTAGTCACTCTTTTTGTATCAGTGAATGCATCTGGCAATTGATTTGTTATTTCTTGTAAATGCATAATCTTTTGCACTTCTGACTCACATTATTTTGTGTGAGAATCAAGATGCAATAAAGATAGTTCACTCCTTGTAATCTCCTTTTTCAGCTGTTTCTTTTCTCCCTCTAATGCTGAAAAAATTACCTCATTGAAATGGCAATCGGCAAACGAGCCGTAAAACATCACCGGTTTTAGGCTCAAGATTTCTTATAATAGAAGGAGATTCATAGCCGACATATATTCCCAGTCTTCTTTGAGGAACCATCTTTATATGTTGTGGTAGAGCAATCGGTACATATACCGCACAACCAAAAATTCTAAGATAGGAAATATTTGGTTCTTGACTAAATGCTAATTGTAGAGGGGAGTACTCAAGATATGCACTTGGTCTGATGCGAATTAATGCTGCAGCTGTAAAATTGCATGACCATATATAGAAATAGGAAGTTTTGTTCTTATTATTAATGGTCTAGTAATAAACTGGAGGCGCTTAATTAGTAATTCAGCCTAGCCATTTTGTGTATGTACATGGGCAACATGATGCTCAACAACTATCCCAATTGACATACAATAATCATTAAAGGTCTGAGACGTAAATTCATCAGCATTGTCGAGTCTTACTTTCTTAATTGTATAATCAGAAAATTATGCCTATAATCTAATTATCTAAGTAAGAAATCAAGCAAGTGTCATATTACGAATTGATAATAGACAAAAATGTGACCATCTATTAAAGGCATATATCAATACCATAAAGTATCGAAATGGTCCACATAGTGGGTGTATAAGTCCACATATATCACCTTGGATACGTTCAAGAAATGTTGGTAATTTAGTTTTTATTTTAGCTGGTGATGGCCTCATGATTAATTTTCCTAGAGAACAAGCATCACATGAAATTTTACTAGTTTGAAGGATTTTCTGACCCTTTAATGTATGTCTATGTGAATTCTTAATAATTGTTCGCATCATTATTAAACTAGAATGACCTAAATGGTCATGCCACAGAGTTAATGTCTCTGTATCTTTTTTAACTACCATATGCGACTCTATCACATTTATATATGTGTAATGCAATCCTAAGGAAAGCTTTGATAGTTTTCTAATATGTACTACTTCCTGATATATAAGTAGTAAGTTATATATACTTCATATTTTCATCAGTTGCAAACTGAGTATCATATCCATGAAGATATATATCACTAAAACTCAACGAATTTCTTTTTAGATTTTAATAAAAACAAAGCGTCTTTTATGAAAAACTTTATTCCATTTGGCAATATAAAGCTGGCTTTTCCAGTTCCTTCAATCAAGCTTACATGACCTGATATTGTATTGATAATTGTCTTTGTTGGTTTTAAATCGGTGAAGTACCTTTTATGTTTGAGAATAATGTGTGTTGTACCACTATTCGGTACGCAAATATCTCCAGTTTTGATCTTAACTTCATCATTAAAATAATCCATATCAAGCTTCATGCAAAATAAATTATTTGGTGAGAAAAATTTTAAACATATTATTATAAGTGAAATATTTCATTTAAAGATAAATTTGACAATTACAAATAATAAAACATGATAATACAATCATATATCTAATTATCACCAGTATCCATAGAATCACGATGGGTTAAAAGATTAGCAAAATTATCAGTAAAATCTAAAGTATCAAGATGAATTGAATCATCCATAGGATTATCATGTTCAGTGAAATTCACTTCCTTTTCTTTTCCTTTCAAGGATGACTTGTAAAGCTTACAAAGGTGCTCCGGTGTTTGACACACTCGAGAGCAATACTCTTTGGAGCCACATTTATAACAGGAATCTTTAGGATTTCGAAGAGAACTTTCACGAACATCTTTTCTTTTATCATGTCTTTCTACGCGATACTTCTTATAAATGACGTTATTTTGTGAAGAGTTGTAAAAACCATTCGGTCGTGTCCACGGTCATGACCACGACCACCTCCACGGCCACGATCATGATTATATTCTCGTCCATAATTTTTAGGAAATGCAGCATTTGCTTCTGAAAATGTTGCTGAACCAGTAGGATAAGACTGATGATTTTGATTAAAAGTTCATTATTCTTCTTTGCCACAAGAAGAGATGAAATTAGTTCATAATATTTCTTAAAACTACGCAACCAATATTGTTATTGTAGTGTTATATTAGATGCATGAAATGAGGAGTAAGTTTTCTCCAGCATTTCTTCATCTGGAATATCCACCCCTCAGAATTTCAATTGGGATACTATTCTGAACATTACAGACTTATAATCGTTGACTTTCTTGAAGTCTTGAAAGCGCAAAGCATTCTATTCATCACGTGTGATAGGAAGCACGACTTTCTTTTGATGATCAAATCTTCCTTTGAGATTTTTTCCACAAGACACTTGGGTCTCTTATTGTGAGATATTCACATTTTAAATTATTCATCAAGATGTCTGTAGATAAAGATCGTCGCTTTTATCTTATCTTGCGACGACGTAAAGTTCATCTCTTTTATGATTTCAGTGAGTTCCATTGACTTGAGATGCATTTCTATGTCAATAATCCAAAACATATAATTTCTTCCCATGATATCAAGTGGAATGAAGTCAAGTTTTGCAAAGTTTGACATGGTGATAACTATAACAAAATAAAAAAATAATTAGAATCACAATATTTTATTTCACAACAAAATGGTAAAACTTACATTATAATAGCGACAAATAAAAGAGGGAAGATAAACATTAAAATTAAAAGGTTCAAGTGAAAATTACTTGGATACATATCTACAACAAAAAGGATAATAGTATGATGATGACGATGACAATAATAAATTTCAAAAATGCACTAAGTATCTTGCAAAAATTTTGACTAAAAAGCTTGTGCAGGTGATGAAGAAAATTGAGAATGAAAAGAAATTGAGAAGTGAGTTATGTCATTTAGAATTTACCAATTTATAGAGTAAAAATTAGTCGTTTATAGCCGTTGGAGAAGAGAAAAAGTAATTTAGATTTAATATCATTAAATATTATAATAAAAAAGATGATAAAATAAATGCATTGTATTACATATATTTATGAGTTATATATGAGTACGCCACTCTACTTGGTGGGTGTTTGCAGACATAATTAATGAAGCAATAAATAAGAAATAAATATCGGCACATCACGCTACTCAGTAAACCTTTCCATAGGTGTTTATACATATATAAATAGCAGAACAATAAAATATATAATATTGATAGCTTGAGGTTTATTCCACACAAGTATTAATTGAGAGGTTAGTAAAGATAATAACAAAAAAATATTATTAGCTTGTCATAATCACATCACTTTACTATAAATAGATGGCAGAGCCTCCTTTCATATATAGTAGTGGTGTTATATGAATATAATTAATATAATAATCTAGTTTTTCGTAATCACATCACATTACTATAAATAGGTGGCGAGCCTCCTTTCATATATAGTAGTGGTGCTATACGAGTATTATAAGTAGAATAACTTACCATTTTTACCTTGAGATAGTAAAGGTAGAGGCTGAGACTTGTGAAAGGACTTTTCCTTGAACAATGAAAGTAGAGACCCGTGACAAAACTTTTACCTTAAGCTAACAAGAGGTAGAGCCTTGTGATAAAACTTTTTCCCTAAGCTGATGGAGGTAGAGGCTGGTGACAGAATTAGAACGCTCGTGCTGATAACGTGTTATAAAAGCTGAGAAATTATAACACCGAAATAAAGAATTCTAGAGACAGAGTAGAAGTAGAAATTCTTATTGATTTCTAAAGTATACATTGAAATGAATCAGGAATGGCCTATTTATAGAAAAACTTTGGGATATTATGCAGTCACTGTGCATGCTTATGTCATCGTTTGCGTCATCACATAGTAAAATCATTAATACTGCACAGTTAAGGTTGACAACCATCGTTTCATAATAGTAATTTGGTTTATTACCGGTGCTGGGCGATATCAATTTTTTCGCTGTCACCATATCACATATCGACTGTTTTCTCTTTCTTTTCAAATCATCTACATTTCTTCCAAATCCTTTGTAAAGTCCAACAACTCATCAACCTCTACTATAAGCACTCCATGCGGGTCTGCCATCAGTTTTTGGCACAAGTTCTCTATAACTAGAAGGGTAGGTTTGAAGAGCTCCTCGTGGGCTTATCTTTAGAATATGTTATGAGAACTTCTTGTGGGTTCATTATCGGCCTCTAACACGAGTGCTACAGGTACCTCCATCATCAACCTCTAATATGAGTGCTTCGCATGGGTCTATGTTCAAGTGGATCTTTTATCAACTTTTGTTATAAAAAGCTCGCATGAGTTTATTTAATCAACCATTAGTATCTATTAACTTGTATTTTCTAACTCTCAGTGTCCAAACCCGCTGTGAGTTTGAAGAGTTTGAGGGGGAAGAATTAGCAAATAAATATAAGAATGAATAAATTGTTATGATTTTATCACATAAGATTGGTGGTTGTTGAGATTCTTTGTTATGTTGTTAGATTTTGTTAGGCTGTTATTATTTGATGTTATCTTGCAACTGAGATTATCCAATTTTGATTTATTGCTACAGATATCAAGCCCTTAAGCCCTTAATGAACAACGGAAGGTATTATTCTAATATCGAAATTTGCAGGTATCTTCCACTATACAAAAAATTCGAAGTTCGGGTGAGAGCTGGGGATAATATTTTTATATTTTTTTATATTCTAACACGTCGTTGCATTTACAATTTGATATTAAGATAATGTTGGCCCAGAGGCCCTTCACTCTAGTTTTGATGATGATTAACTGATGTAGTTATAGTTTACTAATAATCTTGTGATATTTAGTTTCAGATATTTGATCAAGATATTAGTAGGTGATTAGCTTCAACAAAAGTATTTTGGAACTTTCACGTGTTGACTGAAGAGCTCGAGCATCAAGATCGCATCTAGTACTCGGTTGGAAGTAAGCCCGGTAGATCATGTTTGGATCGAGTCGGTTTGGAGACAAGAAGACTTCGGTTTGTATTTTAGTTTAGTGTTTAGATTTTATGTAAAGATTAGATAGTGTTGATATGCTCAAGTTCACATACACACAAGTTTAAAGTTTATTTGGTTTTGGCTTTTCGGTTTAACCGATATTGGATTTCATATCAAAAATATAGATATAAATCTTTATATTTATATTGGATTCTATCCATATACAATATGCTTCAAAGTTGTTTCAATATCATGTTTTTGTATTTACATTTGTTTTGAAAAAATCGGATTTTCATTTCAAAGTATGGTTTTGGAAAAATACCGATTTTGTATTTAAGCCAAATTTCAATATCACAAAATGGTTCAAATTGTTTATAATATGCGTTGAATTTTTGTCACGCATGTTTGTATTTTAAAGATCTTATAAGAACATATTTTTGTGGAATTTATGTGATTTTATGGGATTTATTTGATAATAAAAAGCCAAGTTTTTTCATCTATTAAAAGCTGGACTGGCCTTCTGCCGGTCGATCGGTCCAGTCGACCGCTGCAGAAGTCGGTCAACCGGTCCGGTCGACCGACGTGCACAAACGTGCACGCAAGCTTGAGCTGGTGGGCCGGTCGACCATCCGGAGAGCTCTGCTCTCTGGAAATGGCCCCGGTCGACCGGCGGAGAGCTGCTGCACTCTGTATCCAGTTCCGATCAACCGCGCGGTCGACCGGCAGAGAGATGTTGCTCTCTGTTTCCAGGTTCGGTCGACCGAGCGATCGACCGATGGCACAACGGTCATAAAAATGATCGTTGGTCGGTCGACCGGGCGGTGGACCGGAAGGTCATTTCTGACCTTTGCAAACTGCCAACGGGTAGAATTTTAGTGCATTATAAATACCCATCTTCTTGAGCTGTTTTATCTAAGTTTTTAGAGAGCAATTTTTTTTACCTTTACAAGTGTTTAACAGCAAGTTTTTAAAAGAGTTTTGGGCTTAAAGATTTGATTTTTATTTGTTTTAAAAAAGGTTGAAAAATTCAAAGAAAAATAGAGTCTTTGAAAATTGATTTTTGATCTTCATTCTATAGCTATTCTAGAAGTTTTCTCAAGAATTTTTCTTTGTGATTTTGATTTTCGAACTCTTTGTTTTTCTCACACTTGAGCTATCATATCTATCCTATCTATTAGGATCTAGTTTTGTGAGAAAATTGGTTTGTGGTTTTTGATACCACCAAGAGTTGTAAACCTTCTTTACTTTGTGATATCCCCCTAAGAGGTGATTGTGGAGGTTGTATTGATATCCCTCTTAGTAAAGAGGTGATTGTAGAGTTGTGGCTTTGAGCCTTATCCCTCTATTATGAGGTTGATCTTGGGCCTGTTTGGTTAAGGGTGGAAGTGAGGAAGTAAGGAAGTGAGGAAGTGGTATTAGTTCCCTTTGAAACTTGAGAATTGATTAGTAAGTTTTTCGGTGTTTGGATGTTGTTGGGAAGTGTGATTTGGAAAATATTAAGTCTTTTTCGGTGTTTGGATGGTAATGGAAAGTGGAAGCGGAAAAGTTGACCACAAAGTTGACCGCAAAATAATATTAAAATAAAAATTAATTAAGAAAAATAAAAAATGGATTGTAATTAAAATGCAAGTGAGATTTACATGACTAAAAAATTAACTGTTTTATGCTACAACTTATTATAAATGAGATTTATATGACCACAAAATTAACTGTAGCACTCTGGAAGTGAGAAAATGGTTGTGCAAAAGAGAGAAGAAAAAAGAAAAAGGGGTTTTCTTATTTTTCTTTTCCGGTGTTTGGATAGATAGGGAAGTGAGCAATTATACTTCCCCATTTCCTTACTTCCGCCCTCTTCCTTGCAACCAAACACACCCCTTGTTTGGCTAAGTGCCCATCCCTCGAAGTGTAGAGGTGATTTGTGTTGTGCCTTGCCTCTTGTGTAGAGGTTGTATTATTGGAGAGAGGAATTATGTACTTCCGATTTGTATTACCCAAATCCTCAGTGGAGGTTCCCTGTGTGGGAAGTCCTGTGTGGACGATCTAGTGAAGATTCTTCTGTGTGAAGGCGGGGACGTAGAGCAGTGGCTCAAATCTCGAAACATATCTTATTGTTTGTGATTGATCCACTATCTCCTAACTCTCTCTCTCATTGTGCATTGCATCATATTGTCCATATCATATATATGCTTGGGTTTGATTGTGTGCCTCACTTGTGTTGAACCAAGAGAGCTTTATATAACACCTCAACTCTTATTTAGAGAAATTTAGAGGAGATAGTTCAGAGCCCTTCACTGAGAATTCGGCTACACTCTTTGGTTACACTAAATATGTTGCAATTTGTTTTTAATTCCGCATCATTTGTCATTAGATTAGCGTTACACCTATTACCCCCTCTAGGTGTACTTTCAATTGGTATTAGAGTCTACACTCCTGATATTAGGTTTAACCACCTAGGAGTGAGATCTTGGCTAGCTAATCTAGATTTGCATTTGCACACATACTTGTTTACACACACTCATGGATTACCTTGCACCTCCTCTGTTTGATGTTTCTAACATCGATATGTGAAAGCTTAGAATGAGTATGTACCTAAAAACTCTAGGATTGCATGTTTTCCTTACCGCTACCAAGAAATCTTATCTTGGTAATAGCAAGCATATAGAGGCCAATGCACAAGCCCTTGAGGCACTTACGAGCACTCTAAATAAAGAATATCTTTCTATGTTTTCTCATTGTGATTCCGCTTTTACAGTGTGGAACACCTTGACCTCTCCAAAACTTCAACGCCAAACATTATGGAGAAGGATCTAGTGGAGGAGAATCCGAACAAGCTTGCTACATGGTCCAAGGGAATGACTCCCTTGAGGTAAATTTGAAAACTCAACTAGATGATTGTGCTAGTTCTTCTTGTAATAATGATTATGTTGATGCCGATGCATTAAATGAAGAACTATCTCTTATTTGTGAAAACCTATTAGAAAAATACCAACTCTTTAAAAGAAAACTTTTAAATTAAATAAAGAAAATAAGGATTTATTTTCAAAACTTGATTTGGCTTTGCAAGAAAAAGTTGAAATTTCTAATGAAAGAGACTCATTGAAATCCCAACTTGATCTTGCCCTAAATGAAAACAAAATCTTAAAAGGTAAAAATAATTGTGATGAAGTTTTGAAGAAAAATCAAGTTCTATCTTCAAAACTTGTTTTTGTTTAAAAAGAAAATGATTTTTTAAAAAACAAAATTATTTCTATTTCAAAGGAATTGGATTTAATTTCTAATGAAAATAAATCTTTGAAAATTGATTTGTCTTCACATGTTTGCCATGCTAGTGTAGCCTCACCTCCTAATATATTTATAGCATGCTCCACCTCTTCTTCTATTATTGCAAATGATATATGTGTTTAAAGAAGAGTGTTGATTGTTTGGGCTCCACTTTGAGCCATTGTGCCATGAACCACACACGGTTGGAATCTATGTTTTGCAAGAAACATGCTCCTCACATGCATGCACACCATACACGGCATACACATGCTCATCATGCTCACTCACATGATTCAAAGTATGCTCATGTGTACACTTGTACACATTGTGGACGTAAGGGCCACCTTGCAAAATTTTGTTTTGATAGAATTAATGATTCAAATTTTGCAAATAGATTTATTTGTGTTAGGAAAGAAGTTTACCCCCATGGACCCAATAGAGTATGGGTACCAAAAATCACTCTTATTTTATTTGATGTAGGTGTGAGCTCTCGCTTGACGTGAGAGCATTGGTGCCTTAAGGTGAATGCGTTCCGAGCTAAACAGTGACAATTTTGATGCATCACTTTCAAGGGGAGTTTGGTGGAAGGACCACCATGGTTTGGAGATCTAAATATTAGCCCTAATAGTTTTGGTAACTATCTCTAACTCCCATTTAGTTTTTATGCTTTCATATTGATGATTTTTAGCATGTCTTGATTTTTCATGATTATTACGTTAAACGCCATGATGATTAGACTTGTTACATACATGACTAGTATTTGAGATACACCTATGTTTAAATGGATTATTACTTTTGTGTTCTCACTATAATTTAACTATTGTGTACATTATAGTTCTAAACATGTGCATTTAGCCCAATGATCATATTAGTTTATATTTTGTTTTATGCTTCATGCTTTGATTACATGTTTAGATGTATTTTTATTAAACTTATATACTTATACAACTAGTGAGTCACAAATTGACTATTATAGTGCTTAAATTGATCATTTGTACCCATTAGATGTACTAATATAGCCTAGTTTTGATGATTCATGCATTTTAAACTTGTATTCCCATTTTGTACATGTTTTCATACGTTTAACTTCTTGTATATGTTAAATTGTTTAAAACTTTGGATATATATGTATACCGTTGAGTCATTTACTTTTCATGTAAATTTTTATTATGAACTCATTTGTGTTTAGGGATGTGTATATATGCCTTTAGATTTAGACAAAACATACATATACCTTGGAGTTAGCATTATTTTGTGAAAATTAAATTTTTATGTTTTTCATGCTTATAAAGGAATTTCTTTGAGCTTTATTGCCTATTCCCATGATTATGCTTTTCACATCATTTTTGTACACTCACATTACTTAATGTTTTGTCATGACTTTATTTTCATGAGCATATATGTGTTTTATAGACCTTGAGTGTCGATGATCGTGTGACTTACATGTTTTTCATGAAAAATATTCATGTTGTATTCCTTACTTGAAGGATTTCGTACTATTTTTCAAGATTATCATAAAACTAGTTTTATATTTCTTCATTTTGGAAGTGTTTTAAATTATGCTAAAATTATTTTCAAACTTATTTTTGAAAATCTCTTCCATCCAAGGGCGGATGGATGGGCGACCATACCTTATGAGCCTAATTGAAATTCTTTTTAACATGTGTTAGAAAGGGAGGTATTATGAGTTATACACTTGATTCTCATTGTATTTTCAATTGGTATCTCAATTGATATTTTCATGTTTGTATACTCATATTTTGTTTTTCTATATATATATGCTTCAAACATCAAATAATATCAAATTTGATTGGTATTTATATGTTCATGCATATATATGTGATTTGATTGTGCTTACTATATCTTTATATCTTAAAGCACAAATTATTTTTATGCTAAGCTTGATTTACTCCTTAATGTCAATTATTCTTCAATTGGTATCTTATACACGCTTATGCATTATTTTTATTGGTATTTCATAAAGGGAGAAAAATTCATGTTTTATCTTTCAAATTGGTATCTTTCAATAGATTTCTTTTTCAATTGATATCTTACTCTCATTCTTTATGATAAAAAATACTTTATTTTGGTATATGCTAATATTTTCAATATCGGTATCATGTTTCATTTTAAATTGGTATCTATATTGATATGAGTTATGCTTACCTAAATTAATTTGGTTTTTACTTTCACTTGGTATCAAAAACTTACAAGACATTTTTTTTGGTATCAAGTTATTTTGAAATTGATTGTTACTTTCAATTGGTATCAAGATTTCCTATATATATATATATATATATATATATATATATATATATATATATATATATAATATATATATATATATATAATATATATATATATATATATATATCTTTCAATTGGTATCAAAAACATACAATGTGTCATTTTCTATTGGTATCAAAATTTACAAGAATTTTTTTTTAAAATTGGTATCAAGAATTTTCACATTGGTATCTTTTAGTATCTTAAAATTTTTATTTACTTTCAATTGGTATCTTCAACATGTTTTGGTTATTTTAAATTGGTATCATAAATTGGTATCATGATGTTTCAATGTATACCTTCATCCTAAATTGATATATTTTCAATTGGTATCATAATGTTTTAATTTGTATTGCTTATATGTAAGAGAAGCTTAACATCTTCTCTATATATATAGATTCATGTTAAGTGTATTTCATATTGAAGTGATTAACCTTTCTTTGGTATGTAGTACACATGTGTAGTAAGAGCTTCACATCTCCTTTTATACATTACATATTATGTTTTATGTGGTTAGGATTTAGTCATCTCTTTTCATATAAATGTATGTATGCAGGGGGAGTTAACTTAACGTCTCTCCTCTTCATGAATATATATCACATATATATCTTTATTATTTGATTTGTTTTCACCCCTTTGTTGATGATTGACAAAAAGGGGGAGAGAAATTCGGAGAATGATTTTGAGTTTATATGCATGTTTACTTACAATTGATATCATATATGCATGTTTATTTTACAATTGGTATCAAGTATATCTATTTTTGTTTATGCAAAAGGGGAGAAACTTTCTTCACTTATGCATGTTTGTGTTGAGAATTCATTTCATATCTCTATGTTTATTGCTATGCATGAGTTAAGGGGAACTTCTATGAAGCTTAACTTTAATCCATGCATATATAACTTCATGAGTTTTTTCATCATAAAAAAGGGGGAGATTGTTGGCCCAGAGGCCCTTCACTCTAGTTATGATGATGATTAACTCATGTAGTTATAGTTTACTAATAATCTTGTGATATTTAGTTTCAGATATTTGATCAAGATATTAGTAGGTGATTAGCTTCAACAAAGGTGTTTTGGAGCTTTCACATGTTGATTCAAGAGCTCGAGCATCAAGATCGCATCTAGTACTCGGTTGGAGTCAAGCTCGGTGGATCATTTTTGGATTGAGTCAGCTTGAAGACAAGAAGACTTCAGTTTGTATTTTAGTTTAGTGTTTAGATCTTGTGTAAAGATTAGATTAGTGTTGATATGCTCAAGTTCACATACACACAAGTTTAAAGTTTATTTGGTTTTGGTTTTGGTTTTTCGGTTTAATCGATATTGGATTTCAGGTCAAAACATAAATATAAATCTTTATATATATATATTGGATTCTATCCATATACAATATGCTTCAAAGTTATTTCAATATCATGTTTTTGTATTTACATGTGTTTTGAAAAAATCGGATTTCCATTTCAAAGTTTGGTTTTTAAAAAATACCAATTTTGTATTTAAGCCAAATTTCAATATCACAAAAATGGTTCAAATTGTTTATAATATGTGTTGAATTTTTGTCACACATGTTTGTATTTCAAAGATCTTATAAGAACATATTTCTGTGAAATTTATGTGATTTTATGGGATTTATTTGATAATAAAAAGCCAAGTTTTTTCATCCCTTAAAAGCTGGACTGGCTTTCTGCCGGTCGACCGGTCCGGTCGACCGCTGCAGAAGTTGGTCGATCGGTCCGGTCGACCGACATGCACAAACGTGCACGCCAGCTTGGGCTGGTGGGCCAGTCGACTGGGCGGTCGACCGTTCAGAGAGCTCTGCTCTCTAAAGATGGCCCCGGTCAACCGGCAGAGAGCTGCTGCTCTTTGTATTCAGCTCCAGTTGACCGAGCGGTCGACCGGCAGAGAGCTATTGCTTTCTGTTTTCATGTCCAGTCGACCGGTGGCACAACGGTCATAAAAATGACCGTTGGCCGGTCGACCGGAAGGTCATTTTTGACCTTTGCAAATTTCCAACGGGCAGAATTTTAGTGGGTTATAAATACCCATCTTCTTGAACTGTTTTACCTAAGTTTTTAGAGAGGAATTTTTTCACCTTTACAAGTGTTTAACAGCAAGTTTTTAAAAGAGTTTTGGGCTTAAAAATTTGATCTTTATTTGTTTTTAAAAAGGTTGGAAAATTCAAAGAAAAATAGAGTCTTTGGGAATTATTTTTATCTTCATTCTATAGCTATTCGAGAAGTTTTCTCAAGAATTTTTCTTTGTGATTTTGATTTTCAAACTCTTTGTTTTTCTCACACTTGAGCTATCATATCTATCCTATCTATTAGGATTTAGTTTTGTGAAAAGTTAGTTTATAGTTGTTGATACCACCAAGAGTTGTAAACCTTCTTTACTTTGTGATATCCCTCTAAGATGTAATTGTGGAGGTTGTGTTGATATCCCTCTTAGTGAAGAGGTGATTATGGAGTTGTGGCTTTGAGCCTTATCCCTCTATTGTGAGGTTGATCTTGTTTGGTTAAGTGCCCATCCCTCTAAGTGTAGAGGTGATTTGTGTTGTGCCTTGCCTCTTGTGTAGAGATTGTATTGTTGGAGAGAGGAATTGTGTACTCTTGGTTTGTATTACCCAAATCCTCAGTGGAGGATCCCTGTGTGGGAAGTCCTATGTGAACGATATAGTGAAAATCCTTCTGTGTGAAGGCGGGGATGTAGAGCAGTGGCTCGAACATCGAAATATATCTTTTTGTTTGCTATTGATCCACTATCTCTTAACTCTCTCTCTCTCATTATGCGTTGCATCATATTGTCCATATCATATATATGCTTGGGTTTGATTGTGTGCCTCACTTGTGTTGAACCAAGAGAGTTTTACATAGCACCTCAACTCTTATTTAGAGAAATTTAGAGGAGATAGTCTAGAGCCTTCACCGGGAATTCGGCTACACTCTTTGGTTACACTAAATGTGTTGCAATTTGTTTTTAATTCCGCATCATTTGTCATTAGATTAGCCTTACACCTATTTATCTTCCTCTAGGTGTACTTTCAGATAATACTTTTCGTTGTTCGCTAAGGCCTTAAGGGTTTGATATATACATTTACTACTCGAGATGAGATCTTCTTAGTTAAAAGATAACATCAAATAATAATTCCCTAACAAAATATAACATCATGACTGAGAATCCCAATAAATAACCACCTATTATTGTTTGATAAAATCATAACAATTCATCTTTATTTGATAATAAGCTTAATAAAGGGTCAAACAATTAGGATTGAGTTGTCTTTAGAGTTATCGTCCACCACCAGGAGGACTGGGAAGTGGTCGATGAGCAGGAGGCCAGGTCGGAGGAGCTCGAGGAATTTGTTGCCACCTTTTGTGCCTAGTTGGGCCACTGGAAGGCCGAATGTGAGGTGGGATTGCTCGGTTTCTCTTGCCGCCAGCCAAGACACCGGGCCAGTAAGTGCCCACTGTGACCGCGACATGTTGGATTGATTCTTTTAAGGAAGTCATCATCAGGGGAAAGTCTTGGTCAACCGCCGAAGGAAGACGGGGTGTTGGCAGGGAGATGTTGCTGGTGCGCATCAGGCTGACCAAAGAGATAGTTGCTGGACTAGTCGTCGGTTAGCAGCTTGTCCTCTGCTTTCAATTAGGCAACGGCGAGGCGGAGCAGGTCGTAAGTTCTGGGGCTAGGAAGATCCACTCTAACGTGGTTAGCAAGGGGCCTTCTAGCTTGTCACACTCTTTCACTTTCCCGGTTCCCGGGGGCCCCTTTCCGGCGGTGGGGGAGCAATCGGGGAAGGCCATGTTCTCATGTCGTTCCTCAGCTTTGGTTCTGGAGCGAGGCAGCGATCGCTGGTGGCCGGAGAGGGGCAAGTCAAGCGCCCTGTTCCTGTGGGGCCTTCGAGCCTGTAGGGAGGGTTGGTGGCGGAGAGTCGATCAGAATCTTGCAACAAATTGTTGCAGCCGGGGATGGATATCGAGGTTCAATCGCTGCTGGACGTCAAGAGGATATACCCGATGGTGAGTGAGGGAATGAGGGAATCTGAGACCGTCCCTCTCCCATATCCATCGGCGGCGGCGAAGGCTGGTTCCGTTATCGAATGCGTTCCCACCTTGTCCCTAGAATTCGTACAAGAGGTGGACTCAAGGTTGGCGTGGGAGACGAAATGCTGACAGCAAGCGGCGAGGGTGGCGTCGCGCTGCGTACGGATCAAGGACCCAATTTGAATTTGAATTCAAATAGCGGCGTGGATGTGGCCGTTGAGTTGGGTATCAGATCTGGTGTAGGTGGTAGCAGAGATGGATCCAATTCGAATCTGGAACCATTTAGGAATTCTAGCCAACTTTTATAGGCTTGGGTTTCTTGGGCTTTCTACAAAATCAATTGAAAAACCCAATTCTGGGCCAGGGGCTACTGGGTATAGAAAGACCAAGGTTGTGCTCGAGTTGGTCCGGAGTGTTTTGGGCTCTCAAAACCTACGTGTTATACACGGGTAGGTGGCCCTAGGGGACAGTTGAGAGGGTCTGAGGGCCTAAAAAAGGGCTTCTTATTGCAACAGAGGGCGGATGGGGACGAGGATTGGGGAGATTCTGGCAGAGCCCTAAGGAATAGTGGGTGCTCTTTAGATAACTGCTATGAATCGGGTTTAAAAGTGTGCTCTAAATCAAGCTTCTCAATTGATGGGCTTAATTTCAACGAGTTGTTTAACGAATAGTTCATTATGAATCAGATGGGTAAGAGAGTTCAGGAATACTTCCTGAAAGAGTCTGGTGGTTTCATGGGAATGCGCGCCCACTCTGACCAACCTAAGAGAAAGGTTACAAAGAAGAAAGGCAAAACGAGCAGAAATGAGTCTGCAGGCTGATTAGGGGCTTCTTCATTTGGAGGAGGATTCCGCCAAGGAGGGTTCGACCAGGGGCGAGTGGAAAAGGCGCGATAGCTGAAGTTGCTCGATTCGTTTAAGGTCGCGTCATGCTGTTAGGAGGTGGAGGGTTAGCGTCAGAGGAGAGTACAACAAATCCGGTCATGCTTCTCTCTGCAGCATCAGAAAGGTCGCTTGAGGCCCGAAAACTGCACATAGACGTCGTCAAGACGGTTGGATGTCAGTGATCTTCCGTTGAAATTGAAAGGATCAATTTTGTATTTTTTACATCTTTGTATCCTTACCTTTTTTGGGATTCTTTCGTTAAGTCCTTATTAATGCTGGGGGGCTTTATCGGCCTCATGCTTTTTTCTAAAAAAAAGTTATAACTACGAATTAAGTCATTTAATGAATTTTTTTTATAGTAATTAGAATAAAAAAATATGAATATAAGTTCAAAAATTGCTTTCAATCATAAGTAGAAACCTTTCATTTCTTAGTTTTGGATGAAGAAATTAAAAACATGGTAATGTTTTACTATCATATAATAAATGTCTTTACGACTTGGTAAATTAAGAAAGAATTCCCTTGAACATGGTAAATATTTTACTATCATATGATAAATGTCTTTACTTACTTGGTAAATTAAGAAAGAATTTCCTCCTAAATCTCTTATGAACAATACATTTGAATTGGCTCCAACTTTTGTAGCACTTACGAAAATGCTGGGACTTCAGTACCATTAAAGAAAATGCTAAAATTATCTTTATTTGACTTTCATGTGGATCCTATAAGAGAGAAAATTTGAAGTTTTCACCTCTTTGCAAGTATTAAAAAAGAAAAAGAGGCTGTATGCTTGTATGAATCTAAAGGGGAAAAAAAGGAAAAAGGTTGCTTATATTTTTCATACTAATTGGAAGGCATTATCTCTTTGCCAAGAGAAAAGAAAAAATAAAGAAAAAGAAACAACTCTTTTCTAAATTTCTTTCGTGCAACATATTTGAATTGGGGAACTTCGTATAACTATGAAATAGAGGGGCTTCAGGGTTATTTTAAAAATTACTGAAATTATCTTCATTGGACGTTCACATGGCTCCTACAAGAGAGAGAATCAATTTTCTATATCATGTAGCATTTTTTTCTCTCTCATGAACCATTAGGTTTAGGGATGAAACATTTTATGTATGTTTGTTTACTACTAAAAAAAAAAAAAAAAGAATCACCTTCTGAAGTAACTAGGGGTGCCATCGGATCGCCATCGGATCGGATATTGTCTTTACTTATCCATACCGCACCCAACCTTCAAATACAGATATTAACAGATGTGAAAAAATGATATCTGTATCCGTTAAAATTGGATATTGGATACGGATCGGATATTAGCGGATCAGATGCGGATACTAATCGGATATGTAAAAAAAGATACAATTAAAGATAAACTAAACGGATATACTTATATTACTTTTTATCTTATCTACAACAATATAAAATGTGATACATATTATGATATTATTGCATACATATCAATGCTTTCATCGTATTCATTGTCATTCGGTTTTTATAACAATATATTACACGACCTCCAGTGCTCAATGTCAATTTGAATGCCACATTAGATGTTGAAATAATCAAAATATCTCGTGCTACTCTTGCAAGAATCGGATACTTTCAACTACTATTTTTTCATCAACTCAAAATATCAAGATTTATTGCCTCATTCCGTTGAGTCTCTTTCATATGGAAATCATTATCAAGCAACCAACCTTTGAATATCAGATCGGATACAAATCTGATATTGCCTTTACCATATCTGTATCCGTACCTAACCTTCGAATACAGATACGGATATTGATATTGACGACTGTGAAAAAAATGATATTCATATCAGGGTTGGAGGCGGATTCGGATGCGGATATCCGAAAGCCACATTAGATTTTTACTGTCAGAGCCATGGTGGTTTTTGTATATGTATACTTTTTTATATCATGTAGCATTTTTTTCTCTCCCAGAAATCATTAGGTTCAGGGATGAAACATTTTATGCATGCTTGTTTACTATTCAAAAAAAAAAAAGAAAAAAAAGAATCACCTTCTGAAGTAACTAGGGGTGCCATTGGATCGAATATTGTTTTTACTATATCCATATCCGCATCCAACCTTCAGACACAGATATTAACGAATGTGAAAAAATGATATTTGTATCCATCAAAATTGGATATCGGATACGGATCAGATATTAGCGGATCGGATGCGGATACTAATCAGATATGTAAAAATGAATACAGTTAAAGATAAACTAAACGGATATACTTATATTACTTTTTATCTTATCTACAACGATATAAAATGTGAAACATATTATGATATTATTGCGCACATATCAATGCTTTCACCTTATTTATTGTCATTCGGCTTCTATAACAATATATTACACGACCTCCGGTGCTAAATGTCAATTCGAATGCCACATTAGATGTTGAAATAATCAAAATATCTCATGCTACTCTTACAAGAATCGGATACTTTCCACTACTACTTTTTCATAAACTCAAGATATCAAGATCTATTGCTTCATTCCGTTGAAAAACAGTCTCTTCCATATAGAAATCATTATCAAGCACCTAACCTTTAGATATTGGATTGGATACGGCTCTGATATTGTCTTTACCATATCCGTATCCGCCCCTAACATTCGAACACATATATGGAGACGGATATGGACATTGACGGTTGTTAAAAAATGATATATGTATCAGCGTTGGAGGCAGATTCGGATGCGGATATCGCGGATAATCCGCATCCGAGGGCCCTAGAAGTAACTATAGAAAAAGAGGAACTTCAGCATCATTAAAGAAAAACAAAAAAAATATAAAAAGAGAAAGAAAAAAAAAAAAGTTCTCATTCTCGTGCCATAAAATAAAGTGTCTGGAATAAGTCAAATCCGAGCTCCATCGACATGAGACTAACAAGTTTCTGTAGTCTTTCCATCTTGTTAGACATTGATCTGAAAATTCCCAAAAACTTATTTAATATTGCTGGGGTGACTCACTCAGAGCATCAGACAACTCTATCAAGCTCATAGCATTAACAAGGTTGGCCATGATTCATCATCCATGGGTTCAAACTTCATACGTGTTCAAATTCAATAATACGATTAAGACACAAAGTATTATTAAACAGAGCTATAATCAATCATGAGGTATGTCTCTCCTCTCTGTATCCACAGAAAAATTCCTTTTGGGTGTCTATAAATCTGCAGTCACAATCACTGAGATACGTATATTGGCAACCTTAAAAACTCCAACAGTCGAAGTTTGAAGAAACGGGGTGACAATGACATAGAGTTTGATGCCTCGTAGGGTCTGTTTGGTTGTCGTAATTGGCTGTAATTTAAAAGTCGTAATTGATAAAATCTTTTACAGTTATAAATGAGTTACATGCATGTAAGTTTTACGGTGTTTGGTTAGTAATATAAAGTTGTAGGTGGGAAATTGTATTGTATTTTACGGTGTTTAATTGTCGTAATGTATACGTCGTAAGTGAAAAAATTGACCATAAAATTAACTATTTGGTGATTTAAAAAATTTTAATATTGCAAATAAATATTAAAAATACTAGATATTAAAAAAAAAATTAATATTAACATAAAAAATAGTACAAATTTGCATGACCACAAAATTAACTGTAACTAGGCTGTTAGTGAATGGTAATTAGGTTGCAAGCGAGTGATAGTTGAGTTGCGTAAGCCTTTGACGAATTACGATGCAAACAAACACCATAGTTGTAATTGGGTTGTAAGTCATCTACAAATTACAGAATTTTACGTCTTTTACAGTGAAACAAACAGCCCCAGTGATCATTTTGGAAAGATCATCACAAGTCCCTGAAAATAAAGTATTGAGACACGGAGAAGATTCAACAGAAACTTTCTAGTGTGTGCATACTTGTGTGAGTGCGCGTGTGCGCGTGTATACATACACATCACTCTGCGAAAGAGTGTGCAGGGTGGATAGCGCTCATTCTCCTTCATACAGAAAAACCATTCCACAAGTTAGTATCCTATCTCTAGGTATGTTGAAGCTCTCCATGAGCTAAAATCATCCAATGAGCCTGGAGATCTGCTCAAAATTAATACGCACAAAAAGCCTAAGTTGAAATTAATGTCATGAAATAAGAGAAACAAAGAGTTTTTTTTAGAAGCATGCCTGACCATGCAAATACATGAGAAGTGAGAAAATATTTCAGGCAAGTGATGTTTTGAGCCAAAACAACCAATTTTATTTCAGATTGATGAAAAATCATATGCTTTTAAAAGATATGGTGCCTATGTACAAATGTGAGGCTAATTACAAACCAATCACTAAAAATATCTACTGCTCCTAAAGTGTGAAGCTGGATCAAGTCTCACCCATTTGAATGGATTTTCAGCTTCATACTCTCTAATCCCTGACTCAACTCGCGTACTCCCTTCTTCAACAGTCCTTGAAGAGCTGAACCCCTTTTTCGAGTTCTCAGTCTCTCCTCAAACTGATCTTCCTCCTCTATTTCCGTAGATTTCAGAGTGATGGTTCCAGTTCCAGTTCCATTCAGCCCAAATCTCGGTACTTCTCCTGATGGCCTATAAAACTGCGGTGTGCTTGGTTCTGTGCTTTGATAGCCTTCATCGACACCTGGGGGTCGAAACAACAATTCCCTAGCTGAAGAATATCCCATGAGACGGTGGAGCCTGGAACCTGTCACCTGCGGACCGTCTCTCCCATCAATTGAGTAAGAAGAATTTCCGGAAACATGTAACACAGGCTCGGCCTCAGAAGAGTAGCTCTGGACAAATGAGACACCATAATCATCGGAAAACGACATTGGATCCCATCTAGCACGATCATTGTTATTGTCAGCTTCACTGGGTGGGTGTCGCGCCTCAATAGGAATCATAGGAGCTGTACGAGCTCTAGGTCTAAATGAGAACACAAGAACCTCAGAACAAGCACCACACTTGAGTTTGTGCAATCTCTTTCGGGTCACCAGAAAATCGGCTGGAAGTTGAAGTAACTTCCAGCATTTATAACAGATGACGAAGGGTGCACCACCGGTCACCGGCCTGCAGTAACTCTTGACTGCTAGCTTTTTCTCTTTAGATTGCAGCTTATCATCCCCATTCTCTTCTGTCCGAGCATTGTGAAGGTACAAAGGGAGGTTGGCCTGGCAGTGCATATTGTGAGGACGAGACAAACAGGAGGAACAATGGAGATGGCTGGAGAAAGGAACGCGAGGGACCTGATGCCTGAAGTGAGATGCTTTCTTTCCTTCCACTGATCTAGTAAGGAATCCACTGAGTTCATCTCTCAGTTCATCCACCTTCCTCAATATCTTCATATGATCAGGTTCAACACAATCAAGCTTGATGGATGGCTTGTCATTTTGAGTATGCAAGCGAAGATCATCGGATAGAGATTTCAAAGCCCTTTCATCAGTTTCAGATCCAACCCAATTCTGTACAGAATGAAAATCTTCAGAAACAAATGTGGTGTCTCGCTCCATCTGAGGTCGAGGAGGCAATCCATCTCTATTTGAATGAAAATTTCCCCTCGCATCTAATGATTTTCCCCGAAGCTCCACGCTATCAACTGAGTCCAAAACCTTCTTGCGCCTAAAAGTTCTCTTAGACAAGTGCAAATATTTATGTGGATGCCGATTTTCTCCACTTCTATCAGGAGAAGAGACACTACCATCATAAGAGTGAGAGCTTCTGGCTGTCAACTTAGCATCATCCTCTGATAAAGCAGCATCAATGCCAGCAGATTCCGAAGATTGTTCTACCTTATCCCTCAACCTCGAGCTATTACAATCTTCCGGGCTTTGGGTGATAGACTTCTCTGTTTGTTCATCCAAAGAATGCCCTTGCTGAACTTGAACTCTTTCTTTAGCTTCACACTCTGCACCAACACTCATCTCACTTTTCCCAAGAGCTAACTGATGCGCAGGTGTTGGATTGCCCAAGCTGATCTCTTCAATCCCCTTCCCTGCATGATTCGAACATTCTTCCATCCGATCAGGAAAATTTCCAGTGTTTGAGTCAGAGACGGCGAGATCTGAACTTGCTACTCTCTTCACCCCTCCATCGACCTCCGAAGAGCAAGGAATTGGTTGTTCTCTATTCATGGAACTGCTGACCGATAGATTCTGCAAATTTCTTTCGAGTGATGCTGAACTCGTTCCTCCTATAGTAGGGGCACGATTTTTTGCTGCACTAGGGCAAAGGAATTCGTTAGAACTGATTTCTGAACACACTAACGGATCCAAATAAAGCCAAAATTGATCAAACAAGATGATGATGTTACCTCTAAGGACTGTGCCACATCCACCACATTTGTAAAGGGGTACCTCGGCGATTTCAGTGAGAAGCTCCCGACAATTTGGACACCTCACTAAACGAATTCCAGGGATAGTGCTAGCCATGGTTCTCTTAGAGAAGACCACAGCGCCCACAGAGATCGAAATTGAGGACTTGAAGAATTCTAATGTTTGCCACAATATGGTAATGAGAATACGAACACCTCCATTAATCAGAACACAGGAGTTCTTTTGCTGCACCAACAAAAATTTCCAATAGAAATTAACACATAACTATACAAAAGCCAAGTTTTAACAGTTTATCAAATAAGAGCAGAGTTTGTGATCATGTATGCAGTATTCAGGATAAATTCTACAAGTAAAATTACATTGTGCAACATTCAAATAGAAAATCGACATCATGGGTCTCGATGACAAACAACTATAGATCAAAACTTTTCACTTTCTGCGCATGAAAAACATCACAATTATTGATCAAATCCAGCATTCTCAGAGGTTCATGAAGCTTAAAGGTAACAACCCATCTCATTCAATTTTTATAACTATCAGACAAATTGGTAACAATCACAAAGACAATTAATTTGGGTATGTATTTATATCCATTTATCAGTTGGCAATCATTTATTGGTATAGAATTGGTAGGATATGAACCCAAAAAAAGAAACTTATTGAAGTCCAAAAATAGCAAAGCAATACAACAAACAGGTGGGTGTTTAACATTTATTTCAACAACAAGAAACCAAATTACAGATGAGTTCGTTCGTTGGGAGCAATGAATGTCACAAAGTATTGTGAATTGTGATGAATTCAATGCAAATGGCCTAAAAACTAACGGCCCTCTCCTCTTGGCCCATACCGCTCACGAATTTATTGCATTATTTAATTAATATTCAACGTAACAGAATACTTAGAATTTCTGCAAAAAAAGAAAAAAAACGGAATATTTACAAAATTAACAGTACAGAACAAAAAGGATAGAAACAGGAACGAACAAATCTAGTAACAAATATATTAAAAGATTAAACAATTGCAGGAGAATTGGATTCAAAAGGGGAGTACTAAGAGTCATAAACTAAATTAGGGGCAAAAAAACCCTAATTGGCAAAAAAAGAAAACAAAAAAAAAAATTGGAATCTCCTTCCACTGTTTGAGAAAAAAATTTCAGAGAACCAAAAATGGAAACAAAGAACTTGCATAAGAAACAATAAAAAAAATGAAACCAAAGAGGAATATTTGAGAAGATAAAAAAAAAAAAAAAACAGGGAGGAGAGAAGTAAAACCTGAATTAAAGAGAGGATCAGTGAGAGAGAGAGAGAGAGGAGCCTTTGGCCGAAGTAGTTTTAGTTTCTTGTGGTGGTTCTTTCTCTTTCTTCTAAATTAAATTAAAAGAAGAGGAGGAGATAAAAAGAAGAGGAGACTAGTTCTTGAGTTGAACAAGAAGAAGAAGAAGATGATGCCTGGTTGAAATTTGAAGAAGAAGAAGAATAATAAAAGAGGTCTGGGTCTCTACGTGTGTTGCGTTGTAGTCCTGAGTCTCTAGAGAGAGAGAGAGAGAGAGAGTCAACACGGCGTAAAGAATAACAGCACTGCCCCTGCTACTCCAGTTTCGGGTCGTCGATTACACACGTGTCAACAGAGCTATGGGGATTACACTGGCACTCGCACGTGAGGAGAGATGGTGCTTTGGACTCGGTTTTTGAAACGAGCCGTTCAGACCCACACGGAATGCTCCAACAAACAAAAAAACGAGTACACACGAATCAGTCGTTTACGCACAAATGCTCTCGTTGTCGTGGATAGGGATGGTTCCGCGGGGTGAATTGGATTGATTCGTCTAGTTTGTCAGAGGAATCTAATGAGAGACAGTTTGAACCCATCTCGTAACAAGTCAAAAAATATGAATAAAAATTTTGAGAAACAAATCGGATCCCTTGATCCCGAATTCGCACGAGGCAGATTGGATCCGTCTCGTAAAAATTTTAAAATTCAAAATTTTCACATGACACCTAGTCATTCAATAATTTCCTCCTTCCGTAGCTATCACTATTGAGGGTTAAAATCGATTCGTATTGATCCGTATAATATACAAGTCAAATATAAGTCAACTCATATTTGTACACTGCGACGCTAACGAGTCAAGCAACATGGGTCGACCCGTCCCGATAACCATCTCTCGTTGTGGAGGTTGGGTGGAGGGCCACCGTCTGCTGGTTTGGTGGGGCCGGGAGAGGTAACCGCGGGCACAGCCACTGCCACCTGGATGAACGCAGCTTGTGCGATACGACACTCCGTTCCCAAGGCGTAGCCGCTGGGTTAATCTCCCCCGTCTGCATCGACCGAGACAGAGTTTTTGAATCCCAAAAATGTAAATGTAAGAGCACACTGTTTAGGTTAATAAGTTAACAATTTTGGTTCACGACATATGAAGCCTGAGCCTGAGTCTAGGGGTGATTTTTTACCAAAAATTTATAGGCTCACAGCGAAACGTAATGTTATCGTATAACATTTCTTTAAGGGTGACTTCAAATATCAAACTTTGTGTTCAATGAACTCCCTGCCTCATTATTTCTTAACCGCACGGGCAGTAAGTTGAGATTAAATATCTAAAACGCTATTTTAAAGTGAGTTAAGTCATGTGACACACGTTAAATGTGTTTAATATGCAGAAAAAAGTGGATAGTTTCTGAAACTATCATGCTGTAGTATCGAATTTGTACACCTATTGCAGAAAAAGATGCCAGTTCAAAAATTGTTCACCTCTAATTCGATTTTTTCCATCTGTAGCTGTGTTATAGATTTTTTTTTTTTCTAATAAAATCTTAAATAATGATAGATTTATAATATTTAAAAACTTTTAATAGCATTTCACGTTGTTATTATTAGTCTTTGACTTTAATATGCCTATTTTATTAGAAAGTGTCTAATTTTTTTTTTTTTGGTACTAGGAAAAGACTTCCGGCTGCACAGCAGGTCAAATAATACGACACACCTTTTATATAATTTTATAACACGCTATATTTATTTTAAAGTTCCATGTAAGTCTTTATTTTTAAAATATCAACTCATATACTTAACTAATTTCTCTTAATTCTTCAAATATGCGATACAATTTCATTGGCTCAGGTTGACACAATTATCCACGGCCCACAAAGCGCAAGCATGACGGAAGGGGCATAAAAAAAGAGTACATGTTCAAGTCAACTACACAAATGAGTCCTTGTTTGTAATAAAGATTAGATGACGTGTGCTCCTTTACACGTGCGGTCGGGGAGCCTTGCGGGTGAGTCACACGTGACACTAGGTCTCTGCTCAGATAAAGAGGCCTCCTCCTCCAGAACGGTCCACCAACCAATTTGAGCATAAGTCTGGGTCTCTGCTCAGATAAAGATCGATCGCCCAGAAAAAACAAAGTAAATCCAGATAACTAAGAGAAAGAGAGAGAAAGAATAGAGTTTCTCTGTTTGCAGGAAGAGTGATAAGCATAGAATATGTAAGAGGGGGTAAAGAAAGTTGTAGTGTTCTACTGTTTAAGATTATGAACTCGTGTCCTATTTATAGCTGCATAGCACCCCGCGGCAATTGCAATAACATGATCTCGTGATCTGCGATAACAAGCGAGTGGTTGCGCCTGAATTGCGGATTTTGAGATCTGGAAAACCGTCAGAAGAGTTGATCAAACGACTCGATCAAAAACTAAAATAAAGAATCAAAATACAAAAGTGGACGCGGCATGCGATGGGCGGCAGTGGCGTGCTCGTGTGTGGCGTACCAGACCCATATCAATTAAATTATAACAATTGGATGATGAAAGTTGGTATATAAACCACATACATTTTCATATTCTATCTAATTTGAGACTAAATGAATAGGTCAAAATGAACACTATAGGAAAAATCAAGTTTTCTCAGGGTAGCGTTTACTCAACTCCAATATATGCTAGTTTAGTCTTTAAATAGTTTGATTTTATGGATAGAAAAGGATAGACTCACATGAGCAGAATGTAGAACTATATAAAACATCATCTATCATATGGTAAAACTGCAAACTAGGCTCTCTTGACTGTACATACAATTCATAATTGTCAAGACGGGGAATTTTCATGATCATTGGAAGCAAAAAAGACCAAGAATGATCAGGACTAAATCCAAATTGCATTCTCATCAAAAGCGTGTAATCTAATGGCCAAACGCTACGTTGAAAAGGTTACATAATCAAAATTTTAGTGAAAGCTAAAAGATTGGAGAAGGCAAATTTCTATACATTGATTCACCAAATAATTACATCAATATATAGAAGTGTAAAGAGAAAAATAATAAAACTATACATGTTCATACACAATGTACCATATACTTGTATACATGTATGTGTCCAGATACAATGTACCATATGCCTATATACAAGTATGTTAACACTCCCTCTCAAGCTCACGGTGGATCAAATACTAAGAGTTTGTGTAACACCCCGCTCCGGAATACGTACTTAGTTGCGTATTCAGATTTTTCGATCGTATTTTTCGATTTACTTTCTATATTTATTTTGTATTATGAATTCTTTATATGATCGTTTTGTCTTGGATCCGGATTCGTGGACTCAGAGTCTGCCCTTCTCTGAACCGGGGACCCGATCCTAGTGTATTACTCAATTTGGTCTTTTCGGTAATCAGATTTGACCGATTTCAGTTTCAAACATCATTTTCTAATATTTTAGATTTTCTATGATTTTCTGGAATTTTCCTGAATTAAATGGAAAAATCTTCAAAACCGGTGTCGACCAGCACCGCTGACCGACTTCTGAATTTTTAATTTACAAATGGAGTCAAATTTTGAGAAACCGCTTTCACATATTTTCTTAGAATAATATTTACTATCTTAATTCATTTTTGGGGCATTTTCAGAATTTATCAGATTTTTGCCAGATTTGGTGTCGACCGATATTGGCGGCCGATTCCAGGATTTTTAATTTAAAAACTATAAAGAATTTCTTAAAATGAATTTCACCATGATTCTTAGAATAATATTCTTGATTTTTGAGAATTTTTGCGGGTCGTTCCGAGATACTTGATTTTCGGACGATTTCGGTATTTTTCCGAAAGTTTTCCGCATCCGCAACCGAATCTCGGGAATCCGCCACTCTAATTATTTTTCCTTTTTCTTTCAAGAAAATATCTTCCTTTTTACATTTTCTTTTCCTTTTTCCTATTTTCTTTCCTTCCTTTTCCTTCCACCAGATTCCACCAAATTCTCCATTCTTCCATTATCTTCTCCAACCTTCCACCAAAAATATCTTCTCCACCAAAAATATCCTCTCCAAAAATATCCAACCTCTCCATCACCATGGCCGGCCAAGAGTGGCCAAGAGAGACACCTCACCCTCTCCATTTTACAAAAACCCCCTCTCTTTATATTTTTACATCACCTTCACAATTCCAAATCCTATATATACCTTTCCTTCTCCTTTCCATTTCATTTTTCTCTCTTCACCAAAACTCTAATCACCACCAACTCCTCCTTCATCTCCACCACAACAACCACCACTACAACTTCTCCAACTCCTTACCTTCATCTTCTTCCTCCTCCATCTCCATGTAAACCACCACAAACTCCAAAACTCCACAAAGCCTCCACCTTCTCTTTTACCTTCTCCAAAATTACCACCACCACAAACCTTTCCACAAAACCATCACCCCACCACCAACTTCAAGGGCCGGCCACCTCCTTAGGATTGGGGCCGAGCTCCTTTTCGTCGGTAATATCTCCGGTGATCATTCCGGTAATCGTTCACGATTATTCCGGTGATCATTCCGGCTCCGGTGATTATTCCGGTAATCGTTCACGATTATTCCGGTAATCATTCCGGTGACAATTACAACTCTCCGATGATTATTCCGGTAATCGTTTACGATTATTCCGGTAATCATTTCGGGCAACGTCTCCGATGGTTATTCCGGTACTCGTTTACGATTATTCCGGGACAAACACTAACATCACCACCACCCAGAAATCACCTTCCCTCCTCTCTGATTGTTTCCTGACGCGGATCTCAAAACCGCGTCTAGGCAATTCCTTAACGCAATCCGCGCGTTCCTGTATTGATACGACGCGGAGCCCATGCCCGCGTCTGTGTTCTTCTTGTGTTAACGCGACGCAGAACCCACGTCCGCGTCCGCGTTCTCCTCGCGTCCTGACTTGAACGCAGACCTCGCGTTTGAGGCATCTTGCGACGCAAACCCCGCGTCTGTGATTCCCGCGTCTGCTATTTCCGCATCTGCCATTCTTGCGACGCGAACCCCGCGTCTGTGATTCCCGCGTCTGCTATTTCCGCATCTGCCATTCTTGCGACGCGAACCCCGCGTCTGTGATTCCCGCGCGTCTGTTACTCCCGTGTTTGCTATCCCCGCGCCTGCGACCCCCGCGTCTCACTTTCAAAACCCGCGTCTCCCTGTGCACTCTCTCTCTTCCCATATACTTCTCTCTCTAGATTTCCCTCTCTCTCTAACTCTTTCTCTCTCCTCTTTACTTTCTCTCTCTACCATATTTATATATTATATTTTATAGAGCGTACGCGAGTTCCATGGATTTCGGGCTTTTCGGCATTCCGGTGATTTAGGCGAGTGTTCTCGCTCTCTTCTTGACTTTCCTATTTCAGCGAGTGTTCTCGCTCTCTTCTTGACTTTCCTATTTCAGCGAGTGTCCTCGCTCTCGCCTCCATTTGGGTTTCCCCGCTTTGTCGGGTTGACATGTATTTTATTCCATGTTTATATGTATTTTATTGCTTTTATACTATGCGTTGAACTCTGGATTTCTGCCCACTCCTGGGATGGCTGGTAACCACCGAGAGTGCGAGCGTTCTTGGTCCCTCAGTCCTCAGCCTCCGGTCTCTCACTATCTTGAAAGAAAGGTGATGGGACCGTCAGGTTCTCAGCACTGCCTCCAGACCATTCAGCCTCCGGTCTCTCACTATCTCGAAAGGGAAGTGATTGGGATCGTCAGGTCTCTCAGCATTCAGCCTCCGGTCTCTCACTATCTCGAAAGGGAAGTGATTGGGATCGTCAGGTCTCTCAGCCTTCAGCCTCCGGTCACTCACTATCTCGAAAGGGAAGTGATTGAGACCGTCAGGTCCCTCAGCTCCGCCTGGTTATCATGATCAGCGTTCAGTGCTTTACCACTAGATTCGTCTAGGCAAGATGCTGCCGGACTTTCTACTCGCACTTTAAGCCGAGTTGTCCCGGTAACCTTACCAGACGCTCCAGTGTTAAATACTGCTTGCTGTCTGTGCCTCCAGATTGCTCAGCTCCTCTTGGTTATGCTCAGCTACTACTCTATCACATGCCATGTATTTACCTGATGTGTTAACCCTTGACATACCATTACTTCATACCAGTCATTTACATGCTACTATTTAACACCTGCTTGTGTCACCTGGCAACTGATGTGTTATCACCTGACACCAGACATGCTACTACTTGGCAAGACCCCTTATTATGACATGACTTGCCACCGGACTAATATCAATCTCTTGACATGATTGGTCACCTGCCTCCTGTTATATTAATACTTGACCTGTGATTATCACATTTATGGGAATCCTGTCTTGTTATCCTGTATTATATACAGTGACCTGTTATCCTGTATTATATACAGTGACCTGTTATCCTGTATTATATACAGTGACCTGTACTCCTGAATTCCTGATCATGTCTTGCTCCTGTTATTCCCGTAAATTGATAATTACATGATAAATTGTTATAAGACAACTTGCATCCGGTTTGGGGGAAACTAATGGGCCCTGATTAATCATGTTTATGGTGGTCTTATCGAGCCGCGCGTGGCCACATACTTGAGGGATCACCTGGCGGCCACCAGGGATTCCGTGGGGTGTGCTGGCACCCCTACTCCTGATTATTCCTGCCGAGTATGCACACGCCCTAGGCCTATTTCTATGGGATCTGCGATACTCTATTCCTGTTCGGGCGTCCATAAGTCCCGGTACCTAGCGGTACGTTCCGGCTCAGCACCGGATACTCCTGGACCGTTGTCCCGGGCATGTACGGGACCCATCCGAAACATGATTCATCAAACTTTATCAGTTTCCAAATAACTTGCTCTATAAGTTGTAAGTGAAAGTATGTGGAATGGGACACATACTAAAACCTACAACTTAGACGGCTCTAATTATAATAAGATGCCAGTTATGAATCCGCAGTATGCTGTGCCTTGTTTGCTTGTATCAGGTTTTTACTTCAGATTTTCGGTTTTATGCTTATTATCATATTAGCTGCTCATACCCTTCTTTATCCCTTGTATTCTATTCCACCAGTCTCCTGTTCTTATCTTATCATACCCTGAGTACTTCCTGTTTGACATCTACTTGCTTACATGCTTCTGCTCACGACACGGTTTTCAATGCATGATTATGATTCGGTTTTATCGATACACATGTGCTTATCCTTGCACGCCATCTGGCTTTAGCCTCACCACTCGCCTGGGGAGTTCTGACTCCTCTGGATCATCATGTCCAGATCCTGGAGCTTGGAGCATGTCAGAGCCTGGAGCTTGTAGAATCCCAGTTGCTGGCCTGAAGCGCAGTGGTAGCTTGGATCTCCAGCAGACCATCTGAAGCTCCATCCTTCCAGGCCCCCCTTTTTGGCTCTAGAGTTTTCCTGCTATGACTCTGAGCCACCTATTGTACTGATCATACTTGTACATCTCTTTGTATTCTCGCAATTGCGCATATCAGTGATGTAATATTCATGTAATATTGGATCACCTCTAGTGATAACTTCGTAATTGTACTCATATGTTGGAATGTATAATGCACCACGTGCTTCCGTACTCTGATTGTTGTCTGTACTGATGCTTAGCGTATATGCGTGAGGGTATTTCTGACCTGCGTATATACGTTGCAGTAACGTCTCCGTACCCGCCGGATCGGGGCGTTACAGTTTGAGTAAAACCTCATGAAACTGTTGAGAGGCCTACGCCTTGATGTATAAATAAGTTAACTGAGCTCCTGAAGGAACATAAGAAAGAGTGATATTGCCTTTCTCATATTTCTGATGAGTAATATGACAATCGACTTCAATATATTTTGTTCAATTATGAAAGACAGGATTGAGACAATAACAATGACACTCTTATTATCATAATGCATGAGAATAGGAGTAACCACAGAGACACCCTATCGCACGGGATGTAACAGTCCCGGATATAAACATATAAAGATCTATCATAATTAATCTCAACTAAATAAATTCATAAAATTTTTGACAGCACCTCTCTTGTATTTTTCAATATTTTCTTGTTACACATATACATGCACTTGGCTCACATGGCTAGATAACATTTCCAAGTAATAACATTCACAATGAAACCATATAATTCAAGAAGAATGATCATAAGATCAAATAATTAACCTACATCATAACTTCCAAAAATACTAAAGTTTTTAAAAGAAACACTTACACCAATGAGTTCATCAACTAGTTTACATTTCCTCAAGTTTATGATTACAAGATCACTACTAAACAAATAAAACCCTTCATATATACACAATGGTCTAAAGTGGGCAACCAAAAAGGAGACATAAGTATCCTAGAAGAAGTTACTATATCAACACAAAAATTTGATTTGCCGATGTCCTCTGTCCTCGAGCTTCAAGCAAGGCCTTTGCCCTTATTTAGCCCTAAAAATAGTTGTAATATACAAGGTGAGCTTGAGAGCTCAATGAGTCACCCTTATAAAAGAAAACTTGCTATAAAGAAATAAGCATGTACATAAGTTCATAAAGGTTAAGAATTTTGAATGTAAAGCTGGCACCCGCGTGCACACATGCACGTGTCTCAATACAATAGTTGTAAAATGTCTCAACTAACATGAATCATTTATCTAGAAATTTGTGTTATTTTAGTTGGTCCGGTAATCATATATCACCACACTCGTGAATATCATTTATCTTGCTATTGGAGAGGAAATAAAAGGATGTATATTTTTCAAATGTCATTCATTTGCTTATAACCAATAAATACATCTAACTAGTTTTTCAGCATTGACACGCCATCTTCCAACCCTATTGGCTCTTGTCGTCCCTTCCTTCATATACTATCTGATAACATCGTCTTTTAACCCTACCAGCTTTCGTCGGTCCCTTCCTTTTAGTGACACTGTATTCTAACCCCGCTGGCTCCCACCGGGTCCTTCCTTCTTAAAATAATTTGTGAAAATTTCACATGGTTTCAAACACACACACACACACACACACACACACACTTGTGTTATTTCGGAAGGATTCGAGGCCGAATCCTTCCCACTCAAATATAACCCTACGTCATCGGAATGTAAGATTCATTCTGTTGAAGTTGAATTACATTATTTTAAGTAACTAAAAATCAAAAATCATGTATTTTGAAAACTTTTGCTCATCTATCGAGTTTGCGCAAAATGGACAACTAAAAATAGCATATTGCTTAGATCTACATATTTAGACATATAAATTCTTGATCCGACCATTTCATCATGATATAAATACTTAAAAACTCTCACACACCAATTTTTATTAGATTTTAAATATTCTACACCGTTAAAGTAGCCAACTCACTATTTCGACCGTTCATTTTGCACCTACTTGATGATGGGCAAAGTATTCAAAACACATGATTTTTTATTTTTAATTACTTGAAATAATGTAGGTCAACTTCAGCGAAGTGGATCTTCTATTCAGATGTAGTAAGATTATATTTGAATGGGAAGAATTCAACCTAGAGCCCTTCTAGAATGACACAAGTCTATCACACGCACACACGTATATGTATCATAACATATCGTCCATATATATACACTGATGCATGTATACTAATGCCCCATTCACATATAACTATGCATCAATCACACACACAGATGTGTATGTGTGTGTATTTATATATTTATATGTGCGTGCGCGCGCGCACGTACGTACACACACAAATTAAATTAGTCATATGAACTTGTATACAATAAAGTTTGGTGTTCACGAACAAAAGTACTTTCCCAAGTCATGTGATGTGTGTGTGTATAACAATCAACCAATTAAAATTCACTTACATACTTGTTTCTTGCAATATTTAGAATCAATCGGATTTAGGACTATAATGATACACGTAGGTAACGTTCTAGTTTCATCTAATGAACTCACCACATTCACCCGTTTATTAACAGATTAATTAAAAACATTGACTAGTTCCTTCAAAATTGTGTTTTGCTATAATTTAACCACATGACACAATATGGAAATCTCAAGGAATTGGGTTTACTCGCTTGTGTTTTGAAAATTCTTGGTGTTAACGGCTCGAATACGTCCCCGTGTAGTATCACCGTAGAATTCCTTTGATTAATAACACAATGATGTAGGATTATATTTACTTGAAATTTTTCTTAAGGCTCAAATTATTCAAAATTTCTCTTCATTACCTTGATTAACAATAGGATTTTGGGGTGGAGGTCAAAGATCTACATGCCGGATTCGCCGAAGGTCCTAGATCCTCGTTGAATTTGTTGTTTCCTCCTTCCTTGGCTCCCGTTGTGCCTCCCACAAGGCTGCACTTGCTGCCCCTGCGTGTTTATCATGCACTGCTTCTCAAAATATACAATAACGGGGACGGACGAGAGTCGACAACGTATATACGCGAGAAAAATATCCCACGTATACATGCTTGCCTTAATACAGGAGAATACACACAATATACATAATTATTCCAGTATGAGATAAGTACAAAATACATGCAGAAAGGGGTCAGTGACCATAATAGATTTGAAAATAAGAATAAATATGGAAGTACTGACAAAATAATAAAAAAATATCTATGAATAATAAAGATGACGGGTCTCCTAACAATATCCCGTGAAATATCAGGTACCACGGTATATCGAATCTCCAACCTGGACATACAAACCCAAGATAGTCAAAAATGACCTAGTTAGTGGTAAAATGAAGGAAGGAGTAATATATACTATAATAGTAGTACGCTTACGATAATATACAATACACATTTAACTATCAGAGATACAATATAATGATATTAATAATCGGTAATATATACAAAAGTTATTTTAGCACTATAACATTACCAATATCTAACATGTTACAAAAGGGTTACCTTTACTATATAATACAAAACATGATTAAATAATAATTATATTCACTCGAGAAGTATATATATATGTAATATGCTTTAAGATATATAATTTAATTATACATTAATAAAGTCAGTTTATGTTATGAACATGTATCAAATCTTACTTCTTTTATATTTATTATTTATGCTAATAGTACAATAACATGTGTTGGCCCAGAGGCCCATCGCTCTAGTTTTGATGATGATTAACTCATATAGTTATAGTTTACTACTAATATTGTGATATTTAGTTTCAGATATTTGGTCAAAATTTTAGTAGGTATTTAGCTTCAACAAAGGAGTTTTGGAGTTTTCACGTGTTGATTCAGGAGTTCGAGTGTCAAGATTACATCTAGTACTCGGTTGGAGTCAGGCTCATTGGATCGTGTTTGAATCGAGTCGACTTGAAGAAAGAGTTCTACAAGAAAACCTCGATTTGTGTTTAGTTTAGTGTGTTTAGATCTTGTGTAAAGATTAGATAGTGTTGATATGCTCAAGTTCACATACACACGCAAGTTTTGGTTCTCGGTTTAACTGGTTTTGAATTTCAAGTTAAAAATATAGATATATATCTTATATGTATATTATATTCTATCCATATATAATATGCTTCAAAGTTGTTTCAATATCATGTTTTTGTATACAAGTTTTGGAGAAAACGATTTTCCATTTCAAAAATTCAAGTTTTGAAAAATACCGATTTTTGTTTAAAGCCTAAATTCAATATCACAAAAATGGTTCAAATAGTCTATAATATGTGTTGAATTTTTGTCTCATATATTTGTATTTCAGAGATCTAATAAGAACTTATTTTTGTGAAATTTATATGATTTTATGAGATTTAATTGAAGTAAAAAAAAAGACAAGTTTTTAATCCCTATAATTACCCAGCCAGACTGACGGGCGGTCGACCGGACCAGTGGTCGGTCAACCGGCATGGTCGACCGATGTGCACGGGACGTGCACAAAGGCCAGCCATTCGGTCGGTCGACCGCACGGTCGACTGACTGAAAGCACCCCACTCTCAGGTGGGGCCGGTCGACTGTTGGCTTTGGCCCGGTTAACCGGGCGGTCCACCGGAGGCACAACGGTTATAAAAATGACTGTTGGTCGGTCGACCGCCCGGTCGACCGGAAGGGCATTTCTGTCCTTTCTAGACTGCCAACGGGCAGATTTTTAGAGGGTTATAAATAGCCCCCTCCTTAACTGATTTCACCAAGATTTGAGAAGAGAATTTTTTACATCTTTCTAGAGTTTTTCAGCAAGGGTTTTTTGTGGTTAAAAGATTTATTTTTATTTGTTTTTAAAGTGTTGGAAAATTCAAAGAAAAGAGAGTCTTTTGGGATTGATTTTTGGTCTAGATTTCAATATCTATTTGGAGATTTTTTTCAAGTGTTTTTCTTTATTTCAAACGCTTTATTTTCTCACACTTGAGCTATCTATCTATCCTATCTATTAGGATCTTATTTTTAGTGAGAAAATTGGTTTGTAGTTTAGTAAGACCACCAAGAGTTGTAACCCTTTCTTTTGCTTTGACTTTGTGCATTTCCCTCTAAGCGTAGAGGAGGTTGTGCAATTGAGTTTGTTGGTATCCCTCTTGTGTAGAGGTGATTTTGGAGGTTGTGTTTGATTGTGTTGGTATCCCTCTTTGTGAAAAGGTGATTGTTGGAGTGTTGGCTTTGAGCTTTATCCCTCTATTCAGAGGTGATTGTTGTTTGGCTAAGTGTCCATCCCTCTAAGTGTAGAGGTGATTGTTGTTGTGCCTTGTCTCTTGTGTAGAAGTTATGTTTGTTGGAGAGAGGAGTTGTGTACTCCTAATTTTTATTACCCAAATCCTCAGTGGAGGTTCCCTGTGTGGGAAGTCCTGTGTGAACGTTATAATGGAAATCCTTCTGTGTGAAGGCGGGGACGTAGAGCAGTGGCTCGAACCTCGAAACATATTGTTGTCTGCGATTGATCTACTATCTCTAATTCTCTCTCTTTTATATCTTGTATTGATTCATATTGTTCATATCATATATGTTTGGTATTGTTTGTGTGCCTCACTTGTGTTGAACCAAGAGAGCTTTACATAGCACCTCAACTCTTATTTAGAGGAATTTAGAGGAGATAGTACAGAGCCCGTCACTGGGAATTCGGCTACACTCTTTTATTACACTAAGTGTGTTGCAATTAAGTTTTAATTTTGCATCATTTATCATTAGATTAGCCTTACACCTATTCATCCCCTCTAGGTGTACTTTCAACATGACAGTATAGTGATGACAAATATGAACATCTACACATAAAATAAGCAGAAGGAATCATAGTATAGAGCAAATGTGTCTAAAGAGAATATATGGAACATAAATTATATGAGATGCAGTGTATTCATGTACATGAATAGTGTCTATGGAGAATACAGAAAATACAAAGTATACTTGTGACATGATGGTAAATAAGATAGAAGAAAGTGTAACAAGTATATATGGATAATAATATACATGTATCGAGCATGTCATGTGATTTATATAACAATCAGTATCGCCTGATATTTTAATCAATCTCTTTCAGTATCTCATACTACTGGCAGTTCATACCAGAGTCTGTACTCCAGACGAACCCATTCAAATATGGCATACGGGTATCATTATTCGAACGAGAGAGTGGCCAAATAACAATTGTTTTCGATGTCACTATTGTTTATATTATTTTAATATGTTAATTGAAAACTCAATGATTGAGAAGCTTTGATTGGGTGAGTGCATCCCGTACATACTTGGGACCACGCCCTTAAATAAACCCCTAGCTACTGAGATCAGAGCTACCCGCTAGGACAAGAGTAAGAAACAAGAAGTTATATGAGTTGTATACAATTGGTAGCCAGCATTACCGTCCTCTGCAGTGGGACAAATATGGATCCAAAATATCCACTCGACAAGACCTAGTCAACCGTTCAATTTTTTGCCAACCCCATGTTATATTTATCATAAATGATTTACGCAATAAATTAAGAACAATAATAGTGCATGTAACATATAACAAGATAACAAGATATAAGCAATTTTTGTATCAAATATAATAACAGGAAACAAGAGATGTGGGATTCTAGAGGTGGCCCCCATGGTAGCTTCCACGTGATACTTAGTTCCACACATTGAACATCAACAGACAGTATGTTCAGGTAACAAGAGTTTTATATCAATACACTACATTCAGGAATTATGTATGTAACGGTTATACAAGAATATCTCAGTAACTATAATTAATGTAACAAGGACAGTGATCCATACAGTAGAAATACAATGTTTGAGTCAGAGACGGAGACGGCGAGATCTGAACTTGCCGTGATCGATCAGGAAAATTTGCAGTGTTTGAGTCAGAGACGGCGAGATCTGAACTTGCTACTCTCTCCACCCCTCCATCGACCTCCGAAGAGCAAGGAATTGGCTGTTCTCTATTCATGGAACTGCTGACCGATAGATTCTGCAAATTTCTTTCGAGTGATGCTGAACTCGTTCCTCCTCCTATAGTAGGGGCACGATTTTTTGCTGCACTAGGGCAAAGGAATTCGTTAGAACTGATTTCTGAACACACACTAACGGATCCAAATAAAGCCAAAATTGATCAAACAAGATGATGATGTTACCTCTAAGGACTGTGCCACATCCACCACATTTGTAAAGGGGTACCTCGGCGATTTCAGTGAGAAGCTCCCGACAATTTGGACACCTCACTAAACGAATTCCAGGGATAGTGCTAGCCATGGTTCTCTTAGAGAAGACCACAGCGCCCACAGAGATCGAAATTGAGGACTTGAAGAATTCTAATGTTTGCCACAATATGGTAATGAGAATACGAACACCTCCATTAATCAGAACACAGGAGTTCTTTTGCTGCACCAACAAAAATTTCCAATAGAAATTAACACATAACTATACAAAAGCCAAGTTTTAACAGTTTATCAAATAAGAGCAGAGTTTATGATCATGTATGCAGTATTCAGGATAAATTCTACAAGTAAATTACATTGTGCAACAATCAAATAGAAAATCGACATCATGGGTCTCGATGACAAACAACTATAGATCAAAACTTTTCACTTTCTGCGCATGAAAAACATCACAATTATTGATCAAATCCAGCATTCTCAGAGGTTCATGAAGCTTAAAGGTAACAACCCATCTCATTCAATTTTTATAACTATCAGACAAATTGGTAACAATCACAAAGACAATTAATTTGGGTATGAATTTATATCCATTTATCAGTTGGCAATCATTTATTGGTATAGAATTGGTAGGATATGAACCCAAAAAAGAAACTTATTCAAGTCCAAAAATAGCAAAGCAATACAACAAACAGGTGGGTGTTTAACATTTATTTCAACAACAAGAGACCAAATTACAGATGAGTTCGTTCGTTGGGAGCAATGAATGTCACAAAGTATTGTGACTTGTGATGAATTCAATGCAAATGGCCTAAAACTAACGGCCCTCTCCTCTAGGCCCATACCGCTCACGAATTTATTGCATTATTTAATTATATTCAACGTAAAAGAATACTTAGAATTTCTGCAAAAAAAGAAAAAAAAAAAACAGGATATTTACAAAATTAACAGTGCAGAACAAAAAGGATCGAAACAGGAACGAACAAATCTAGTAACAAATATATTAAAAGATTAAACAATTGCAGGAGAATTTGATTCAAAAGGAAGTACTAAGAGTCATAAACTAAATTAGGGGCAAAAAAACCCTAATTGGCAAAAAAAGAAAACAAAAAAAAAGGAATCTCCTTCCACTGTTTGAGAAAAAATTTCAGAGAACCAAAAATGGAAACAAAGAACTTGCATAAGAAACAATAAAGAAAATGAAACCAAAGAGGAATATTTGAGAAGATAAAAAAAAAAAAAACAGGGAGGAGAGAAGTAAAACCTGAATTAAAGAGAGGATCAGGGGAGAGAGAGAGAGGAGCCTTTGGCCGAAGTAGTTATAGTTTCTTGTGGTGGTTCTTTCTCTTTCTTCTAAATTCAATTAAAAGAAGAGGAGGAGATAAAAAGAAGAGGAGACCAGTTCTTGAGTTGAACAAGAAGAAGAAGAAGAAGATGATGCCTGGTTGAAATTTGAAGAAGAAGAAGAAGAATAAAGGGGGTCTGGGTCTCTACGTGTGTTGCGTTGTAGTCTGAGTCTCTAGAGAGAGAGAGAGAGAGAGAGTCAACACGGCGTCTTGAATAACTGCACTGACCCTGCTACAGTGCTACTCCAGTTTCGGGTCGTCGATTACACACGTGTCAACAGAGCTATGGGGATTACCCTGGCACTCGCACGTGAGGAGAGATGGTGCTTTGGACTCGGTTTTGAAACGAGGGTTCAGACTCACACGGAATGCTCCAACAAACAAAAACGAGTACACACGAATCCGTCGTTTACGCACAAACGCTCTCGTTGTCGCGGATAGGGATGGTTCCGTGGGGTGAATCGGATTGATTCGTCTTGTTTGTCGGAGGAATCTAATTCGAGACAATTTGGACCCATCTCGTAACAAGCCGAAAGGTACAAATAAAAATTTGGGAAACGTGGGGCTGTTTGGTTGCAAGGAAGTGGGCGAAAGTAAAGAAATAGGGAAGTATAATTGCTCACTTTCTTATCTATCCAAACACCGAAAAAAGAAAATAAGAAAAACCCTTTTCCTTTTCTCTTTTTTCTTTTACACAATCATTTTCTCACTTTCAGAGTGCTACAGTTAATTTTATGGTCATGTAAATCTCACTTGTAATAAGTTGTAGTACAAAACATTAATTTTTTGATCATGTAAATCTCGCTTGCATTCTAATTACAGTCCATTTTTTATTTTTCTTAATTAATTTTTATTTTAATATTATTTTACGGTCAATTTTTCCACTCCCACTTTCACATAACCATTCAAACACCGGAAAAGACAAAACATTTTCCAAACCACACTTCCCAACAACATCCAAACACCGAAAAACTTACTAACCAATTCCCAAGTTCCAAAGGGAATTATTACCACTTCCTCAATCCTCACTTCCTCACTTCCACCCTTAACCAAACAGACTATTGATCCCGGATTCGCACGAGGCAAATTATATCCGTCTCGTAGTAATTTATTATTATTTTTTTAAAAATTCAAAATTTTCACATGACACCTTGTGGTAATAAAAAAATCATATAAGAATTATTCAATAATTTTCTCCTCTCATGACCATCATCACTATTGGGGGCTAAATAAATATTAGGGGGTCAGGATATCTCTACATAGGAGACGAGTCGATTCGTATTGACCTGTATAATATACAAGTCAAATATGAGTCGACTCGTATTTGTACACTGCAACTCGAACGAGTCAAGCAATATGGGTCGACCCGCCCTGACAACCATCTCTGGTTGTGGAGGTTGGGTGGAGGGCCACCGTCTGCTGGTTTGGTGGGGCCGGGAGAGGTAACTGCGGGCACGGCCACTGCCAGCTGGATGAACGCAGCTTGTGCGATACGACACTCCGTTCCCAAGGCGTAGACGCTGGGTTAATCTCCCCCCGTCTGCATTGACCGAGAGAGAGTTTTTGAATCCCAAAAATGTAAATGTAAGAGCACACTGTTTGAGTTAATAAGTTAACAATTCTGGTTCACGACATATGAAGCCTGAGCCTGAGTCTAGGGGTGATTTTTTTACCAAAATTTATAGGCTTACAGCTAAACGTAATGTGATCGTATAACATTTCTTTAGGGGTGACTTCAAGTATCAAACTTTGTTCAATGAACTCCCTGCCTCATTATTTCATAGCCGCATGAGTAGTAAGTTGAGATTAAATGTCTAAAACGCTATTTTGAAGTGAGTCAAAACTTTATAACTCAAGTCACGTGACGCACGTTAAATGCGTTTAATATGCAGAAAAAAGTGGACAGTTTCTAAAACTATCAGGCTGTAGTATCGAATTTGTATACCTATTTCAGTGCCAGCTCAAAAATTATTCACCTGTAATTCAAATTTTTCCATCTGTAGCTGTGTTATAGATATTTTTTCTAATAAAACCTTAAATAATGTTAGATTTGTAATATTTAAAAACTTTTAATAGCATTTCACGTTGTTATTACTAGTCTTTGAACTTTAATATGCCTGTTTTACTAGAAAGTGTCAATTTTTTTTTTCAAGGAAAAGACTCCCGCTGCACAGCAGGTCAAATAATACGACACACCTTTTACTGAGGCTTATTAATTTTATAACACGCTATATTTATTTTAAAGTTCCATGTAAGTCTTTATTTTTAAAATATCAACTCTTATACTTAACTAATTTCTCTTAATTCTTCAAATATGCGATACAATTTCATTGGCTCAGGTTGACACACAATTATCCACGGCCCACAAAGCGCACGCATGACGGAAGGGGCATAAAAAAAGAGCACATGTGCAAGTCAACTACACAAATGAGTCCTTGTTTGTAATAAAGATTAGATGACGTGTGCTCCTTTGCACGTGCGGTCGGGGAGCCTTGCGGGTGAGTCACACGTGACACTAGCTGCCGCAGGGATGTTTCCAGAGGCAACATCCAGAGAGCGGATATTTCACCCACCGATGAAGGCACCCAGAAGGCACCCTCCGAAGTGGCACTCCCTTTCATACAAAAATACCCGCCCCCAAATTGATGAAGGCACCCCGCCCTCCTCCTCCCACCCCGGCGACCCTCCTCCTCTCCGGCGACCTCCCTCTCCCTTACTTCCCCAGCCTCCCCGGCGACCCTCTCCTCCCCTACCCCCGGCGATCCTCCTCCTCCCTGCAAGCACACATGCCTCCTCCTCCTCCCCCCACCAGCCTCCTGCTGCCCTTCTCCGCCGGTACACGTCAGGGGGGGAGGGGGTGATCAGAGGGGAGAAGAAAATGATATTTTAGACTTTTTATCAAGAGTAAAATTGTAAAAAAAAAAAAAAAAAAAAAAAAAGATAACTTGTAATAAATTTTGAGTTACTTTCATCATTTTTTTGGTGAAAATATCCGTTCCCCAACGTCAATGTGGGCCAGCCGTGGCTCCACGGGCCCGCCAGCGTCAAGTACTAGGGCCCAGCAGGAGTGGCTGAGGGCCCTCAACTGCTAGGCGGACTACACGTCCATATTCTTGTGTGATTAATTAACTTGCTCTGTTCTGCTTGCGGGATTAAGCTTAAGCTATGGGATATTTCTGTATTTTTCTAAAGCTTATGATATTATTAGGTTACTAATTTAAAACATAAAATCATGAAAACTATACTTCAACAAATTATATAAGAATAAATAATAATATAGAAAAGATCTGGCTTATGGAGGAGCAGTTATGCAAATACTGTCCTAGAAGACAATAGACTTTATTTATCGCTCAGGCGTTGTCGTGATCGTCGTCCACTAGTGGTTAAAGCCTCCAGAACGGTCCACCACCCAATTTGAGCATAAGTTTGGGTCTCTGTTCAGATAAAGATCGATCGCCCAGAAAAAACAAAGTAAATCCAGATAACTGAGAGAAAGAGAGAGAGAGAATAGAGTTTCTCTGTTTGCAGGAAGAGTGATAAGCATAGAATATGTACGGGCCTGTTTGTTTCGTTGCAAAACGTCGCAAGTCGTAAGGCGTAAAATGAGAATAGAAAAAGTGAACTGTAGCAGAGAAAATATATCGTGTTTTACGGTGTTTGGTTGATAAAGTGAAGTGTAAATGAAAAAGTATATTGTGTTTTACGGTGTTTGGTTGATAAAGTGAAAGTGTGTAACGGTCCCAGTTTTCATAATATCTCCATATATATAAACATTAAATTGATCCACAGATTATCATAATGATCTCCAAATTTCTTAAAATTTTCGGCAGCACTTCCTTTAAAAATACGAAGTTTACTCTGATACATAGATACATATGATTCCAAATATTTCTCATCAATCGTATATTCATATGCAATATCCCACGCAGTTATATCACATTTTCGGCTTGACATCGCCTACTTAAGTTCTCACACGCTTATTATAGGAATACTACACAAGATAATAATTTAAGGACTTACTTAAGGATAATATCCTTAGTGTCACCATCTAACATAATCCAACCCAAGATAATACCCATTAAGAGTTCATACACGAATCTACATATATACATCATCTCCATGTACATGAATATAACCACATAATTAATTACAAGTCGTTATGGAAGCTTGATAGGCCCACACAGTGAATGTTGTGCACCCTTTCAGTGCTCTACTCTTGCCTTAAGCTGTTATTTATCCCTGGCTAGCCCTGAAAACATGAAGCTATGGGGGGGTGAGCTCGACAGCTCAGTGAGTGGAGTCAATTTCATTCATAAAAATGAAGCATAGCATTAACGATGTATAATATTCATGGTACTTGAAATAAAATGAATGTGGCACATGAAGTATGTAATAATGCATCATTCCTTATAATTGTGTATTTGCTTCTAGCTATTATTGATAGATGCACATAGGACCGGTATACGGTGTCTCCACTACCACATACAATAACACATTAAAATATTCTTAGTGTCACACACTCACACAAACGTATACATCAAGTATAGCCATTTATTCACAATCACTTGTAAAATACAAATATAAGCATATCACCAATGCCATTCAATGTAAAAGTAATTCCCCCGTCTTCCACCTCCTACCGGCTCCCGCACGGCCCCTTCCTCCTTATATATATAATTCATATAAAACATATATGTTTCCCCGTCTTCCCCCCTCCTACCGGCTCCCGCACGGCCCCTTCCTCCTTATATAAAAGTATATGTCAAATCCCCGTCTTCCCCCCTCCTACCGGCTCCCGCACGGCCCCTTCCTCCTTTAAACACAAATGCACCATGCACGGTTAAATTATAATATTCATCACAAGCAATTTAAAACTAACTTACACGTCATTTCATATATGTAATGATACTCTCAATGAGTACTTGCCCATTATCATGTATTCTTATGCAAAATTAGTATTTGTGTCTTAACCAAGCATAACACATATGCATATATGTACAACATCAAATAACATACACTAATCACATTCATGTCACCCAAAATGAATTCTATTCCGTAACATGCATGTCAATGCCATTGTAAACTATACTTCAAAATGCAAGCCACATATGATATTTGGCAAAATGCTAAATCAACAAATTACTATTATATTTGCAATTTAATATAAAGCGGTCCAATTTATTTAAAAACCCACTCACCTTCAATTTGAGCATTCACAAGAGGTTCGTACCGAGTATCGCCTCGTGTTTCCTTTCCGAATAATCACCTCGGGCACCGACATGCTAATCCCCCTATTTAATAGTAGCAACAACATCACATAATTTAACTCTTAAATGAATATCAAGTGGGTTACAATGTTTTCTTAAAAGAGACTTATTTTACCATTACTTATTACTAGCCCTTTATTCTAGAGAATATACCAATACTATTATCATGGCTATTGCACGATTTCTAATACAATGAAATGTTTCTAACTAATATTTGTCATGTAGTCCAATACCCAACCTCAAATCTTATTAGTAAAGCATTATCACATAGCCACATACTAATATAATATTCTTGCCCACAATATTCATTCAATTAAAATTTTACTCAACAAGTTCTCACCTTCATTCGGAGAGTTCTTCGAAATTCTTTTAGCTTCTACATGAACCCAAACCATGATCATATTCAAGAGATCAACAATATATCTTTTAGTGCTAAATTCACCAATATCATGGAAGGTTACCACTATTTATATGCTAATTTTCTTCTAAAATTTAAATCAGAATTTTATCAAGTCTTAGATGAACTCACCTTAAAATTCAGATCTAGGGCTGAATTTCACCTTTAAAAACTTGACCTTTTTCTATGAGAAACTCCATTTTCCCCCCCTTCCCTCAAACCCTTTCTTCTTCAGTTAACAAGAGACCCCCCCTCGAATCAGGCCGACCTGCGGCCTGAGCCGCCGCCGGCGCGCGGCGGAGCGCCGCCCCCGCGCGGTTGCGCGCGGCACCAGCGCGCGGCTGGGTGCTGGTGGCGCGCGGTTGCTGCCGCCCTCCCTTGGCTTCGGCCGGGGTGCGTGAGAGAGAGAGAGAGAGAGAGAGAGAGAGAGAGAGAGAGAGTGGGGAAGGATTCTAGGGTTTGGTTTTGAGAGTTCAGAATTTTTTTTACAGAGAGGAGAAAACTTCTCTCTCAGATTCTCACGTAAGAGATGACCAATATGCAAAAAGGCCCCTAGCAACCTGGACTTTGCAATACAAACTCCCCTCAATTCTTGCCACTTGGCCAAGGCTAGGATCAAAATGATCCTAGCCCTACACCTCATTTCTCCATGCACACCTAACCCCCCCCCCCTTTTTTTTTTTAAATAAAAATTCTAAACACCAAGTATTTTAATTAAATCATGGGGTATGGTTGGTGGGGGTAAGTATATGCCATGTATTCTTATTTTCAAGTATTTAAAATATATGACACCTTGCATATACATGGTTATCCCTTACATAAAACATTGATATATTTACATTATCACATACTTGTGATAATTTTATTACCATCAATTTCTCACTTGATTAACCGGAAAATTTAATTACAGATATATAAATTAAAGTTTGCATTGCAACACTTAATTCATGATTAAAGTACACCGAACATTAATTTATCAGTTCCAATTATCTGGCATTATCCCCTGGCAAAGAATTAAAATATCTTTTAGGAAAGAAATAATTAATAAAAATTTCGGGATGTTACATTCTACCCTCCTTAAGAAAGTTTCGTCCTCGAAACTTATTGCCATAGGAATAAGGTAGGGTTAAATATTTGTAATTCCTCTTCCGATTCCATGTAGCTTTTACAATTTATACTTAACTTAAAATCTGCATAGGTTTCTAACTATAGAATATATCCCTTTCGAATTTCAATCAACACTTGTTTTTATGAACATTGGCAGTTCAAAATTTTCAGGTTATGCAAGGAGTAAAAAAAAAAAAAAAAAATCTATGATGAATTAGAACAAGGATTCAATCCTTCATACGCGGATGTTGTTGATTGCCTTCATACATGATATAAAAATTTTTCTTCATAACCAATGATAGTTCTTTTAAAATAATTTCCCACTTTGTTTAAGGCCAAATTCTTTCTTAACATCAATCCTGACCTCAGAGCTTTGTAACTTTGAATGTTTTTCCGGCGGTGAAGTCAGTTGATATTAACAGATCCAATTTAAACTCAGATATTCGATTAGTCTAAAGTGTTATGGATTCAAACTATTTTCTTTCCGATTCGTGTCACAACTATATCGGATATGCCTTAACCACCACTGAAATTTCTAGAGAACTCTCATATTAAATTCTGGTCCTGAGAAGTGGTTTACATTCTAATTACTTGACTTGTAGATTAGAACTTGCATCAGTTCCTCCACAAAAATATATCTGCCATGATTCAACAAATTAGATAACAAAAATTCAAACTCTCAATAGTTTTAATTTACTAGAATGATTATCATTTAATACTTTATTGACGGGACGAAGTTAATTCAATCAAAGAAAGCTAAAGTCATGTCCTTCCATCGACTTATTCATGTATGCGATGAGTACACTAATATCTGATCATCCTCTTTTTTTTTCTGAATTAGTTTCCCACCACAATTTACCAATTACAAGTAAGTTAACAATCCTTCTTTTACAGATGACACAGAGTGTTTTAATATTGCAGTAACTGTAACACTTTATTTTATGCTCGTTGTTTCCTAAAATATCAAGAATTCTCTCAAAGTCATGATAAATCCCAATTCTAACATAATGTACATTACCAAAGTTTCATTATTCTGAACAATACTTCCGGTGGTAAAGTTGATCGATATTCGACAGACTCAAGTTGATTTGTTGTATCGACTAGTTAAAGGCATCAGAAATCCAATTTAGCTTTTCATTGCGACTTGAGTTGCCACAAGAATGTTTTGAGAATTGCCAGAGTCATTATTTCATATCATTCCTATCTGTCATGAGAAATTTTCATTCTTCACAATTACTTTTACAATTATTCAAATTTCTTCAGAAATTTCCTGAACTATTGTGATTATGATTTTTGAGACCTTAACTATATAAGGGTTACCTCATACTTCCCATTACAATCTATTGCATTTTAACATCTTCTCTACTTTACGAAGCCATCCTTCTTTACTTACAAAAGATGAGAAGTTGACCCAGCATTATTTCTTAACTTTATATTTAACTTCATTATTAAATCAACAGCATAGGTTCACACCCTACTCATATGTTCGGTGAATCAGTTATAATCACTGATATCATTATCCACATTAGAGATCATAATGTATCAGACTTCAATTTCACAAGTTTCGAAAGAATTACACGGTGTAAATAATAACTACCCATGTCACAGGTACATCCATACATAAAATTCAAAATAAGTTACAATTATTGTTCTTATGAATGATGATACTTGATCAGGTTTCATCTAGTGAACTCAAACACTATTTCATGATAATTGTCATGATGTACTTTAGTGTAATATCAATGATAGTTGCAACTTGCGGTGAGCACCTGACTTGAAACTGTATACAAAAGTTAGTTGAGACAGAAGATAAGGATTTCTTATTTATCAATATGATTCACCCACTGAAAAGCCTGTTACAAGTGCGAACTTTTAAAATCTTTGATAAGGGTCTGAATAATATTACCCACATAAGATTTGTCTCACAATATAATTTGCTTCTCAAATTTTACATACCATGATCCTGCCATTATACATATAAAACAAATGACATTCATACCATCAGTCCCTCAGCATACTGGTGGACTCACAATTGTATACATAAGCATGCATTGATCATCTTATTAAACACTAGGGTACTTATGATTCTGTTTCTAGATTCATCAAAATATCATCCTCTCTTCATTTCATATTCATACAGTATAAATTATCCCTATATAAAGATGTTCTTCAAAGAGTAACAATTTCATATTCCTAACAATATGACATATCCCTTATATTCTCTTATCTGCGACTTTGATCATCCCACACTCAGATTCTTAATAAGGTTCTTCTGTTCCGATTTATCTTGATTTGCCTGATATTTCAATTACTTTCATATTCCAGTGTCCCATATCACTGGCAGCTCATACTGAGGGCCCGCACCCCCAATAGAACGCATTCGAATCAAGACACGCGGGTATGCCCTCATTCGAACGTATGAAAATAATCAATATCCTGCACTTCGAGATCAATCATACACGTCAGAACCGACTACCCCCCTTGGAAATTCTTATATACTGTCACGCTATCAATCAAACAATGCACATATACATACATATTAGTCCTATGGATCAATCCCGATACATAAATAACCATTCTAGGTCACATTCCTATGCCTACACTTTCTAGGCCCTATATCTCTGCCTTACTCCTCATTTCTAAACCTTAGCTCTGATACCAACTGTAACGGTCCCAGTTTTCATAATATCTCCATATATATAAACATTAAATTGATCCACAGATTATCATAATGATCTCCAAATTTCTTAAAATTTTCGGCAGCACTTCCTTTAAAAATACGAAGTTTACTCTGATACATAGATACATATGATTCCAAATATTTCTCATCAATCGTATATTCATATGCAATATCCCACGCAGTTATATCACATTTTCGGCTTGACATCGCCTACTTAAGTTCTCACACGCTTATTATAGGAATACTACACAAGATAATAATTTAAGGACTTACTTAAGGATAATATCCTTAGTGTCACCATCTAACATAATCCAACCCAAGATAATACCCATTAAGAGTTCATACACGAATCTACATATATACATCATCTCCATGTACATGAATATAACCACATAATTAATTACAAGTCGTTATGGAAGCTTGATAGGCCCACACAGTGAATGTTGTGCACCCTTTCAGTGCTCTACTCTTGCCTTAAGCTGTTATTTATCCCTGGCTAGCCCTGAAAACATGAAGCTATGGGGGGGTGAGCTCGACAGCTCAGTGAGTGGAGTCAATTTCATTCATAAAAATGAAGCATAGCATTAACGATGTATAATATTCATGGTACTTGAAAATAAAATGAATGTGGCACATGAAGTATGTAATAATGCATCATTCCTTATAATTGTGTATTTGCTTCCAGCTATTATTGATAGATGCACATAGGACCGGTATACGGTGTCTCCACTACCACATACAATAACACATTAAAATATTCTTAGTGTCACACACTCACACAAACGTATACATCAAGTATAGCCATTTATTCACAATCACTTGTAAAATACAAATATAAGCATATCACCAATGCCATTCAATGTAAAAGTAATTCCCCCGTCTTCCACCTCCTACCGGCTCCCGCACGGCCCCTTCCTCCTTATATATATAATTCATATAAAACATATATGTTTCCCCGTCTTCCCCCCTCCTACCGGCTCCCGCACGGCCCCTTCCTCCTTATATAAAAGTATATGTCAAATCCCCGTCTTCCCCCCTCCTACCGGCTCCCGCACGGCCCCTTCCTCCTTTAAACACAAATGCACCATGCACGGTTAAATTATAATATTCATCACAAGCAATTTAAAACTAACTTACACGTCATTTCATATATGTAATGATACTCTCAATGAGTACTTGCCCATTATCATGTATTCTTATGCAAAATTAGTATTTGTGTCTTAACCAAGCATAACACATATGCATATATGTACAACATCAAATAACATACACTAATCACATTCATGTCACCCAAAATGAATTCTATTCCGTAACATGTATGTCAATGCCATTGTAAACTATACTTCAAAATGCAAGCCACATATGATATTTGGCAAAATGCTAAATCAACAAATTACTATTATATTTGCAATTTAATATAAAGCGGTCCAATTTATTTAAAAACCCCACTCACCTTCAATTTGAGCATTCACAAGAGGTTCGTACCGAGTATCGCCTCGTGTTTCCTTTCCGAATAATCACCTCGGGCACCGACATGCTAATCCCCCTATTTAATAGTAGCAACAACATCACATAATTTAACTCTTAAATGAATATCAAGTGGGTTACAATGTTTTCTTAAAAGAGACTTATTTTACCATTACTTATTACTAGCCCTTTATTCTAGAGAATATACCAATACTATTATCATGGCTATTGCACGATTTCTAATACAATGAAATGTTTCTAACTAATATTTGTCATGTAGTCCAATACCCAACCTCAAATCTTATTAGTAAAGCATTATCACATAGCCACATACTAATATAATATTCTTGCCCACAATATTCATTCAATTAAAATTTTACTCAACAAGTTCTCACCTTCATTCGGAAAGTTCTTCGAAATTCTTTTAGCTTCTACATGAACCCAAACCATGATCATATTCAAGAGATCAACAATATATCTTTTAGTGCTAAATTCACCAATATCATGGAAGGTTACCACTATTTATATGCTAATTTTCTTCTAAAATTTAAATCAGAATTTTATCAAGTCTTAGATGAACTCACCTTAAAATTCAGATCTAGGGGTGAATTTCACCTTTAAAAACTTGACCTTTTTCTATGAGAAACTCCATTTTCCCCCCTTCCCTCAAACCCTTTCTTCTTCAGTCAACAAGAGACCCCCCCTCGAATCAGGCCGACCTGCGGCCTGAGCCGCCGCCGGCGCGCGGCGGAGCGCCGCCCCCGCGCGGTTGCGCGCAGCACCAGCGCGCGGCTGCGTGCTGGTGGCGCGCGGTTGCTGCCGCCCTCCCTTGGCTTCGGCCGGGGTGCGTGAGAGAGAGAGAGAGAGAGAGAGAGAGAGAGAGAGAGAGAGAGTGGGGAAGGATTCTAGGGTTTGGTTTTGAGAGTTCAGAATTTTTTTTACAGAGAGGAGAAAACTTCTCTCTCAGATTCTCACGTAAGAGATGACCAATATGCAAAAAGGCCCCTAGCAACCTGGACTTTGCAATACAAACTCCCCTCAATTCTTGCCACTTGGCCAAGGCTAGGATCAAAATGATCCTAGCCCTACACCTCATTTCTCCATGCACACCTAACCCCCCCCCCCCTTTTTTTTTTTTTAAATAAAAATTCTAAACACCAAGTATTTTAATTAAATCATGGGGTATGGTTGGTGGGGGTAAGTATATGCCATGTATTCTTATTTTCAAGTATTTAAAATATATGACACCTTGCATATACATGGTTATCCCTTACATAAAACATTGATATATTTACATTATCACATACTTGTGATAATTTTATTACCACCAATTTCTCACTTGATTAACCGGAAAATTTAATTACAGATATATAAATTAAAGTTTGCATTGCAACACTTAATTCATGATTAAAGTACACCGAACATTAATTTATCAGTTCCAATTATCTGGCATTATCCCCTGGCAAAGAATTAAAATATCTTTTAGGAAAGAAATAATTAATAAAAATTTCGGGATGTTACAAAGTGTAAATGGTAAAGTATATTGTGTTTTTACGGTGTTTGGTTGGTAATGTAAAAGTGTAAGTAGAAAAGTTGACCACAAAATTAACTCTAGCAGTGATTTAAATATTATAAATACTATTAAATTAAATCTACTATTGCAAATTAAATTATATTAATAAATTGGAGATAAAAAATTAATAATCTTAATATTTTATTTATAACATTAATATTAATAAAATATTAATATAAATAGTAAAATATTACTAAAATATTAACTAAATAAATAATATAAAATTTTAAGAAAATCTAAAGAACATTAATAAAATTTTAAGAATACTAATAAAATATAAATATTAAAAAATCTTACAAAAACAATAAAATATAGTTATAATATTATAATATTAAAAATACTTGAAAATTATTATAACATAAATTTTATTATAATATTAAAAAATCTTACAAAAATAATAAACTATAGTTATAATATTATAATATTAAAAATACTTGAAAATTATTATAATATAAATTTTATTATAATATTATTTTAATATTATAGAAATATAAAATTAACAAAGTAAAATATAATTATAATTTAATAATAAATTATAATTATAGTATTAATATACTGAATTATTATTACAATATTAACATAATAAAATATTAATATAATAATAAAATATATTATGATATTAATAAAGTAATTTTTATATTAAAAAATAAATAATTAAATATATAATAATTTTATATTAAAGTATAATATTGTTATATTAATAAAATATTAACTCTAAATAAATAATAAAAAATGGAATAAGTATTAATAAAATAATAAAGTATTAAATAAAATATTAAATTAAGATATTAAATTAAAATAGTAAAATATTAAATATTAAAACAATATTAAAAACAATAAAAAAATTAAAGATTAAAAATATAAATAATTAAATAATTAAATAAGAAATTGAACACTATTTAAAATATTAAATATTTAATAATATTAAATTATATATTAATTATAAATAACTGTTTTGAACTATAAGTGTACGACAAGTGAGAGTTACATGACCACAAAATTAACTGTAGCAACTGCAAGTGAGAAAATATGAGTGTAAAAGTGATATTTACATGACCACAAATTTAACTGTAGCAACTGCAAATGGGAAAAGAAGAGTTGCATTTTGCAACTTATTTTTCAGCGAAACAAACAACGGAAAATGGAAAAGAAGTTTTACGACTTGCATTTTGCGGCGAAACAAACACGCCCGTAATAGGGAGTAAAGAAAGTTGTAGTGTTCTACTGTTTAAGCTTATGAACTGGTGTCCTATTTATAGCTGCATAGCACCCCGCAGCAGTTGCAATAACATGATCTCGTGTCTGCGATAACAAGCGAGTGGTTGCGCCCCATTTGTGAATTTTGAGATCTAGAAAACTGTCAGAAGAATTGATCAAACGACTCAGTCAAAAACTAAAATAAAGAATCAAAAGGCAAAAGTGGACGCAACATGCGATGGGCGGGAGGGCGTGCTCGCGTGTGGCGTACCAAACCCATATCAATTAAATTATAACAATTGGACGATGAAAGTTTGGTATATAAACCACATACATTTTCATATTCTATCTAATTTGAGACTAAATGAATAGGCCAAAGTGAGCACTATAAGAAAAATCAAGTTTTCTCATGGCAGCGTTCACTCAACTCCTATAGTTTGATTTTATGGATAGAAAAGGATAGACTTACATGAGCAGAATGTAGAACTATATAAAACATCAATTACCATTAAGGTAAAACTGCAAACTAGGCTCTCTTGACTGTGCATACAATTCATAATTGTCAAGACGGGGAATTTTCATGATCATTGGAAGCAAAAATGACTAAATCCAAGTTGCATTCTCATCAAAAGCGTGTAATCTAATGGCCAAACGCTACGTTGAAAAGGTTACATAATCAAAATTTTAGTGAAAGCTAATAGATTGGAGAAGGTAAATTTTTATACATTGATTCACCAAATAATTACATCAATATATAGAAGTGTAAAGAGAAAAATAATAAAACTATACATGTTCAGATACAATGTACCATATACTTATATACATGTATGTGTCCAGATACAATGTGCCATATACCTATATACAGGTATGTTAACACTCCCTCTCAAACTCACGGTGGATCGAATACTTAGAGTTTGAGTAAAACCTCATGAAACTATTGAGAGGTCTATGCCTTGATGTATAAATCAGTTAACTGAGCTCCTGAAGGAACATAAGGAAGAGTGATATTGCCTTTCTCATATTTCTGATGAGTAATATGACAATCGACTTCAATATATTTGTTCAATTATGAAAGACAGGATTGAGACAATAACAATGACACTCTTATTATCATAATGCATGAGAATAGGGGTAAACACAGAGACACCCTATCGCACAGGATGTAACAGTCCCGGATATAAACATATAAAGATCTATCATAATTAATCTCAACTAAATAAATTCATAAAATTTTTGACAGCATCTCTCTTGTATTTTTCAATATTTTCTTGTTACACATAAACATGCACTTGGCTCACATGGCTAGATAACATTTCCAAGTAATAATATTCACAATGAAACCATATAATTCAAGAAGAATGATCATAAGATCAAATAATTAACCTACATCATAACTTCCAAAAATACTAAAGTTTTTAAAAGAAACACTTACACCAATGAGTTTATCAACTAGTTTACATTTCCTCAAGTTTATGATTACAAGATCACTACTAAACAAAATAAAACCCTTCATATATACACAATGGTCTAAAGTGGGCAACCAAAAAGGAGACAGAAGTATCCTAGAAGGAGTTACTATATCAACACAAAAATTTGATTTGCCGATGTCCTCTGTCCTCGAGCTTCAAGTAAAGCCTTGCCCTTATTTAGCCCTAAAAACAGTTGTAATATACAAGGTGAGCTTGAGAGCTCAATGAGTCACCTTATAAAAAGGAAACTTGCTATAAGGAAATAAGCATGTACATAAGTTTATAGAGGTTAAGAATTTTGAATGTAGAGCTGGCACCCGCGCGCACACATGCACGTTTCTCAATACAATAGTTGTAAAATGTCTCAACTAACATGAATCATTTATCTAGAAATTTGTGTTATTTTAGTTGGTCCGGTAATCATATATCACCACACTCGTGAATATCATTTATCTTGCTATTGGAGAGGAAATAAAAGGATGTATGTTTTTCAAATGTCATTCATTTGCTTATAACCAATAAATACATCTAACTAGGTTTTTCAAGCATTGACACACCATCTTCCAACCCTATGGCTCATGTCGGTCCCTTCCTTCATATACTATCTAATAACATCGTCCTCTAACCCTACCGGCTTTCGTCGGCCCCTTCCTTTCAGTGACACTGTATTCTAACCCCGCCGGGTCCTTCTTTCTTAAAATAATTTGTGAATATTCCACATGGTTTCAAATACACACACACACACACACACTTGTGTTATTTCGGAAGGATTCGAGGCCGAATTCTTCCCACTCAAATATAACTCTACGACATTGGAATGTAAGATTCATTCTGTTAAAGTTGATTTACATTATTTTAAGTAACTAAAAATTAAAAATCATGTATTTTGAAAACTTTTGCTCATCCATCGAGTTTGCGCAAAATGGACAACTAAAAATAGCATATTGCTTAGATCTACGTCTTTAGACATATAAATTCTCGATCCGACCATTTCATAATGATATAAATACTTAAAAACTCTCATACACCAATTTTATTAGATTTAAATATTCTACACCGTTAAAGTAGCCAACTCACTATTTCGACCGTCCATTTTGCACCTACTTGATGATGGGCAAAGTATTCAAAATACATGATTTTTTATTTTTAATTACTTGAAATAATGTAGGTCAACTTCAGCGGAGTGGATCTTCTATTCGGATGTAGTAAGGTTATATTTGAATGGGAAGGATTCAACCTAGAGTCCTTCTAGAATGACACAAGTCTATCACACGCACACACGTATATGTATTCATAACATATCGTCCATATATATACACTGATACATGTATACTAATGCCCCATTCACATATAACTATGCATCAATCACAATCAATCACTTACACACACAGATGTGTATGTGTGTGTATTTTTATATATTTATATGTGTGTGCGCGCGCGCACGTACGTACGCACACAAATCAAATTAGTCATATGAATTTGTATACAACGAAGTTTGGTGTTCACGAACAAAAGTACTTTGCCAAGTCATGTGATGTGTGTGTATAACAATCAACCAATTAAAATTCACTTACATACTTGTTTCTTGCAATATTTAAGAATCAATCGGATTTAGGACTATAATGATACATGTAACGTTCTAGTTTCATCTAATGAACTCACCACATTCACCCGTTTATTAACGGATTAATTAAAAACATCGACTAGTTTCTTCAAAATTGTGTTTTGCTACAATTTAACCACATGACACAAGATGGAAATATCAAGGAATTGGGTTTACTCGCTGTGTTTTGAAAATTCTTGGTGTTAACGGCTCGAATACGTCCCCGTGTAGTATCATCGTAGAATTCCTTTGATTAATAACACAATGATGTAGGATTAGATTTACTTGAAATTTTCTTGAGGCTCAAATTATTCAAAATTTCTCTTCATTACCTTGATTAACAATAGGATTTTGGGGCGGAGGTCAAAGATCTACACACCGGATTCGCCGAAGGCCCTAGATCCTCGTTGAATTTGTTGTTTCCTCCTTCCTTGGCTCTCGCTGTGCCTCCCACAAGGCTGCACTTGCTGCCCCTGCCTGTTTATCATGCCCTGCTTCTCAAAATATACAATAACGGGGACGGACGAGAGTCGACAACGTATATACGCGAGAAAAATATCCCACGTATACATGCTTGCCTCAATACAGGAGAATACATACAATATACATTTATTCCAGTATTAGATAAGTACAAGAATACATACAGAAAGGAGTCAGTGACCATAATAGATTTGAAAATAAGAATAAATATGGAAGTACTAATAAAATAATAAAAAATATCTATGAATAATAAAGATGACGGGTCTCCTAACAATATCACGTGAAATATCAGGTACCACGATATCTCGAATCTCCAACCTGGGCATGCAAACTCAAGGTAGTCAAAAAATGACCTAGTAAGTGGTAAAATGAAGGAAGGATTAATATATACTATAATAGTAGTACGCTTACGATAATATACAATACACGTTAACTATTAGATATACAATATAATGATATTAATAATCGGTAATATATACAAAAGTTATTTAGCACTATAACATTACCAATATCTAACATGTTACAAAGGGATTACCTTTACGATATAATACAAAACATGATTAAAATGATAATTATATTCACTCGAGAAGTATTATATATATGTAATATGCGTTAAGATATATAATTTAATTATACATTAATAAAGTCAGTTTATGTTATGAACATGTATCAAATCTTACTTCTTTTATATTTATTATTTATACTAATAGCACAATAACATGTGTTGGCCCAGAGACCCATCGCTCTAGTTTTGATGATGATTAACTCATATAGTTATAGTTTACTAATACTTGTGATATTTATAGTTTCAGATATTTGATCAAAATTTTAGTAGGTGTTTAGCTTCAACAAAGGAGTTTTGGAGCTTTCACGTGTTGATTCAGGAGCTCGAGTGTCAAGATCGCATCTAGTACTCGGTTGGAGTCAGGCTCATTGGATCGTGTTTGAATCGAGTCGACTTGAAGAAAGAGTTCTACAAGAAGACCTCGGTTTGTATTTAGTTTAGTGTGTTTAGATCTTGTGTAAAGATTAGATAGTTTGATATGCTCAAGTTCACAAACACACACAAGTTTTGGTTCTCGGTTTAACCGGTTTTGAATTTCAGTTAAAAATATAGATATATATCTTATATTATATTATATTCTATCTATATATAATATGCTTCAAAGTTGTTTCAATATCATGTTTTTATATTTATACAAGTTTTGGAGAAAAACGGTTTTCTATTTCAAAAATTCAAGTTTTGGAAAATATCAATTTTGTTTAAAGCCTAAATTCAATATCACAAAATGGTTCAAATAGTTTATAATATGTGTTGAATTTTTGTCTCACATATTTGTATTTCAGAGATCTAATAAGAACTTATTTTTGTGAAATTTATGTGATTTTATGAGATTTATTGAAGTTAAAAAAGACAAGTTTTTAATCCTATAAAAACCCAGCCAGACTGACGGGTGGTCGACCGGACCAGTGGTCGGTCAACGGGCATGGTCGACCGATGTGCACGGGACGTACACAAAGGCCAGCCATTCGGCCGTCGACCGCGGGCGGTCGATTGACTGAAAGCACCCCACTCTCAGGTGGGGGGCCGGTCGACCGTTGGCTTTGGCCCGGTCGACCGGGCGGTCCACCGGAGGCACAACGGTCATAAAAATGACCGTTGGTCGGTCGACCGCCCGGTCGACCGGAAGGGCATTTCTACCCTTTCTAGACTGCCAACGGGCAGATTTTTGGAGGGTTATAAATAGCCCCTC